>JAWWEU010000158.1:61468291-61511738 GCA_035583155.1 Acropternis orthonyx
CAGTTCCCCCACACACACACCCCGGACCCTCCCGGTCTTCCCTCACACCCCCGACCCTCCCGGCCGGGCCGCAGCCCCGGGCCCGCCGCGGCCTGTGCCCGCCTCCCCTCACCGGAGGCCGCGGCCAGCCCGACCCCCGCCGCCCGGGCGGGACTCACCGAGCCGGGCCGGGCCGGGCAGAACAGGGCAGGGCCGTGGTGTGCTGTGCTGTGCCGAGCCGTGGCGGCGGGGCCGGGGCGGGAGCGGCCGGTCGGTGTCTGCGCGGCGCGGGCGGCAGGAAGGGGAGGAGGAGGCGGCCCCGCACGTCCGCCGCGCCCGCGGCCGCCCCCCCCGCGTTAAAGGCACCGGCACCGCCCCGGCCGGGAACACCCCCACGGGGGCTCCGCCACGGCCCACGGGCACGGCCCCGGACACGGAACCCCGCACGGCCCCGGACACGGACCCCGGTACGGCCCCGCGTGGGGGTCCCGCTGCTGTCTGGTGAGGTTCGCCCTTGTCCGGGTTGGGATCCCAATCCTGCGGGGATCCACGGGGGTGTCCTCACCCAGAGCCCGCCCACGGACGGGGATCGCCCACCCTGACCCCCCCCTCGCGGGGATTCCCTGGGCATGTCCCCACCCAGCCCCCGCCCCCGCCACATGGATAGGGATCGCCCACCCAGACCCCCACCCATGGGCAGGGATCACCCACCCAAACCTCCCACACATGGTCAGGGATCACCTACCCTGACCTCCTATGCACAGGGATCCCCACCCATGGACAGGGATCACCCATCCAGACCTCCCGGATGCAAAGATCCTTAGGGATTTCCTCACCCAGTCCCCACTCATGGACAGGGATCAGCCACACAGACCCACCCCATGCAGGGATCCCACCCTCCAAGAGCTCCCCACGCAAGGATCCCTCACCTATTCCTGACGTTCGCCCACCCAGACCATCCCACTTGTGGGGATGCCCAGGCATCTCCCCACCCAGACCCCACCCATGGACAGGGATCACCCACCCAGATCTCCCACACGCAGGAATCCTCCCATCCAGGTTTCCCACACGTGTAGGTACATCCACACAAACCCCACCCAAGCGTGGGAATCACCTCCTGCACACTGGTATCCCCAGGGATCTCCCCACCCATGCATGGGGACCATCCTTCCCAAATCCACTCAACGCAGGGATCCCACTGCCCAGATCCACCATGCACAGGGATCACCCACCCAGACCCCCACCCTCCCAAATAAGTTGCCCCCCAATCCCATCCAGTTCCAACCACACCCCTCTCCATCCCTTTCCTGGAGCTGCTGGGGTGGGCAGGTGCGGGGACTCCACATGCCAGGGGCAAGCAGGCACAGCACACCTCAAATTGCCCCCCAGGACATGCAGGACACCAGGACACCTCCTCATAACCAGAAACAGGGATTGTCCCTCAGTTTCCCTTAAATGCCCTAAAACTGTTTGGATCTGCAGCACGGAGCAGCCCTGCCCACGGCACAGATGTGCCAGGGGCTCATTCAGTGGCACCCCACAGGTCTGTGGAGTCTGAAGGGGGGTGGGATTAACTGGAGTTTTCCAGCTCTGACTTCTTACAGCCCTGACTTCTTCCCTCTGGCGTGGATCCTTCCCAAAATGCCTGCAGGGCAAATTGCTTTCTCTTGCATGAGCCCAGCCACTGACCACAGGTCTGTGGGTACCCACGGGGATGGAAACTGATGCTCTGTCACACAGTTACTTGGGGACAACAAAATAGTGAAAGAAGCCACTGAGGGCACCCCTCCAGCTCCACTACTGGGGCACTGACATTAACTCTCAGCTTCCCAGACTCCCAAACATTGATGGGCTAAAAACACAGTACTGCACATGAGAAAATTCACCGTTTTTTGGCAGCAGGAGTGGGGACAAGGCTGGCTGAGGGAGCAGTCCCTGTGGGTCGGTGCTGCTGCTGGTCAGGACCAGCATCCCAAGCCCAGCTGTGGCACCCATAGTGGCTAGTTGTAGCCAGGAGGCAGAAGGGAATTATCCCAGCACAGCAGGAAGGATGGCATCACCCCGGGGCTCTGCACACACCCTCCTGTCACTTCATCAGACCTCTGGCAACGAAGAGTCTGGTTTGACTTCCAGGCCCTGTCGCTCGGAGCAAACCATTTGTTTGTCCCAACACATCCTTGAGAACTGAACCGCTCCCGCAGCGCTCCGTATCAAAGAAGGATTCGCATGGAGCTGCGGGGAGAGCTCACCATTCCCCTCTTGTCCAGCCACGCGTGTCGCTCGGCCGCAGGCTGCCACTGCTTTTCCAAACTCTCCGGAGCAAACAAAGGCGGCGGCACAAGGCGGATGCTGGCGGAAGCTGTGCCTTTGCATGGGAGGCCAAGCGAGGCCTCGCTGGCGGGGCAGCCACAGGGATGTGGAGGCAGCCGGACACTTGGAATGCGTGACCGGCCATCAGCTGGAGAGGCAGCGTTTTGCTGCTTCATCCCGGAGCTTCCCTGGCTCAGCACATCCTGGCCGGACACTCGGCTCTTGCAGGAGCGCTGCTGAGAGCACCACATGAGCCAGGCAAAGGCAGCATCCCCACCCTGTGATTCCCAGGAGCAAATTCCAGGCCAAGTCTTGCTTATATTGACCATTTTGGTAGTGGCTGTGACAGGGCTCAGCAGAAGCAGGTTTTGCTGCTGTTTAATTGCCTTTGTCCACAGCAGTTTTTCCAGATGGCATCAGAACGAAATCACTTCTTCCCAGGAGCAGGAACAGATTTGCTGCCTCACAGACAGTGCATGGGGGTCCTGCCAACAGAGAGAGAGCCAAGAGCCAGAGCAGGGCAGAGGAGGGGACAGGGCTGCCCCTCCTGCTGCAAGCTGAGCTGCAATGGAAGAGCAGAGAGTTCAAACCCAGCTGCTGCAGCTGCAGAGGGGCAGGATCTGATCTCTCCTCTCTGGTGAGCAGAGACAGGACCAGAAGGAATGGCTGAAACTGAGTCAGGGTTGGATATCAGGAAAAGGTTCTTCCTCCAGAGGGTGGTGGGCACTGAGCAGGCTCCCCAGGGCAGTGGGCACAGCCCCAAGGCTGCCAGAGCTCCAGGAGGGTTTGGACAATGCTCTCAGGGACAGGATGGGATTGTCCTGTGCAGGGCCAGGAGTTGGACTGGATGATCCTTGTGGGTCCCTTCCAACTCAGGATATTCTACAAGTCTACAATCCAGAAGAACTTTCTTCACTTCCGCTTTCCAGGAGTTGGAGTCGATTTTCCTGCTGGATGGTCACTGTTGGCTCTCAAGTGTTTCAGCTGAGAACACACCCCATCCTACCAGCTAAGAAATCTCTGGTCCTTCACATCTTAAACATTTGCCACAACATCCCAGCATAAAGGACCTGAAAACGGTTCTAAATCCCACATTGGATACCATTACCCAACACTTAAGGCAATAAACTATCTCAGTTATGTGGACTGAGGAACCTGGTGGAAAACCCCACCGGAGAGCCAGGGCTGTGCTGATCAGCCAGGCAGGCTAATGGGAGGGAATAATGCAAACAGTCCCTGAAATCCCAGTCACATTAGGCAGCCACTCATGGGGGAAAAGAAAAGGGTTTAAAATGCCGCAGGAACCCCAAGTCAGTTTTGTCAGGGATTTTGCTTTCTCAGATCACAGGGAAAAAGCCTCCAGATCTGTGGATTCAGAGGAAGTCGGAGAGAAAGCAAGTTATTCCTGAGTGGGGCTTTAAGTCGTGGGGGCTGGTTATTGTTAATTTAGCATTTTATATAAGAATGTGAGAGATCCTTATCAATGCCAGAAAACAACACCCTGCAAGTTTCAACTCCTCACTGATTCCAACTAAGGGGGGAAAAAAAACAAGACCAAATGCTGCATTTTTTTCTCTCTCTCTTTTTATTTGCATTAAAGTTTTTTATACTATTTATAAGCAGCAATTCCTGTAATTGACAGGAAGTGGAAATTAATAGATTATACATACACGTGCCAAAACCCATTTCAACTGCTGCTAAAGAAAGTCACAAAAATGACTGCAATTTTCTTTCTGGAGTAGTAAACTCGGAGTAACTCCACTGTGGAAACTTGAGCTACATGGAAAAAGACGTTTGATCCAATCCAACTGTAAGGGAATAAAAATAAATCTGTCCTAAGCAGCATCTGTCAGCAGAAATGACACTGGAAACTCTTGCAAGGAGAATAAAAGCTCATCATAAAAAAACAACGGCCCAAACCATGACATTGTATGTGAGCAGGATGAAAATCCATCAGGCTGCTACAAGTCTCCGCATAATCCACACACTCTCATGACACAGACCTGCTCTTAATTAAGTTGAGATGATCATGGTCACATTTTGTGCTGCTGGGAGTCCAGTTATTTAAGTGAATTGTTAGAAGCTGTTTCAGAGCTCACTGAACAAAGGTGCTTATTTATAAATTACAGTCACCTTCCATTTCTGGACTTCACCACTGTAACAGGGCTCTGAAAAGCCCAAAACGGGGTCCAGGACTGTGCTGTTCAATTCTATCATGTCCAGAATATGAGCAGCCCAATTAGAGACATCCAGACAACTCAGGGCCCATCTCAGTGATTGACATCCTCAGAGTGATCACACTTAAATCATGATTTCTGGCAGTTTCCCTTCAGGCTCTTCAGCCCCCACCTCCCAGCAGAGGCCTGGTGGCTCTCAGCTTTCATATCTGCAAAATAAAATGGAAATTGCAATGGGAAAATCCCTTTCCTTCCCTGCCCTGGCTGCTGTCCCTGTACCAGACACCCAAGTCACACACGGCCACTCCCGAAATGATGTGGTTTTACACCCAGTGTAGCAGCAGCAATTGCTGTGTGATGCTGTAAGTGCTGCATCTCACCCAGCTGGCCCATGCCATGGCCAGGCTAAATCCCCCATCAGCCCAGGACAGAGCCCTCCCAACTGCCCTGTGTACTTACACACGCCAGCAGAATAAACCAAGCACTTAAATCCCTGCAAGATCAGGGCCTGCCATTTGAATAATCCCTGCTCATTTTCAAGCCACTTATTATTCCCACACCTGTATCGCACAGCTTTAATTATCATTGCTTCCAAAAAAGTTCAATTGTGAGCAAAAAGCAACAGCTTTAGCTGGAAGCAGTCACCATAGAGGAAAACCTATTTGCTGTGACTCCAGCGGGTCATCAGGTCTGGGCCACAGAGGTGGAATTTAATTTCTAATCTGGAGATCTCAAGCCTTTGGTATCAGATAGAGCTAAAGGGATCACTGGGAAGCTGGACAGAAAAGCAGCTTTCCAAGCAGCACAATAATAGCCATGCTTTAAATTCCCATTAGACCAACAGTTTCAAAGCAAGCTCCAAACATTCTCCTTCTTTCTTGGTAGTGTCCTTAGCAGAAGATGACTGTTTAAGATTGGGTGGTTACTGTTAAGTAAAGCAAATGCAGAGATGACACACAAAATACCGTGTCTCCTGTAAAATACTCCCTGTGTGGTAGCAATGTGACAGTTCAAATCCTTTCTCCCATTCATCATTCACAGTGCCTGGTTGTTATTTGTGCTGTTCTACATTCATCTAGGGCAGGTTTTAAATTAATAGTCTTCTTCATAAATACCTACGGAATGAAGATATTTTCCTTCGCAAGGCAAAATGTTTGCAACACCAACTCAACATCCCTTCTAAGCACAGGCCTGTCATTCACCCAAAACACAGTGGGATGGGCAGCAAACAGAAACAAATCCTTGGGTCTGAAGGGGACCCTGACAACATCATAGAGATCCCTGCTGCCCCAATAGATCCAACAATTCCCAGATGCAAACTCACCCTGCTTCCCTCTGCGAGTTTCTATTATAGTTCATATTTAAAATGAGCAAATATTCTTCACCTATACATCCAATTTTTCAGACAGTAAGAAGCCTCTCCCCAGTGAACCTACAGCTGCCCATGTTGTGTCTGGACTTGTAAGACCTCTAAGTGTTTCTATGATACAGTTTTGTAAGGCCTGGAGGACAGAAAGGCTTAAGAATCAACTCGGGTTCTCTAGGGGAAATAGAAAGGTAGCAGAAAAGAAGCCAGTTCAACTGACTTTACCCAAAGGGACAAAACAAGGTTTAGAAGGCCCTTTATAAAATGTCACAGAGAAAAGTGTTGTTGTCCCACAGGGAAAAACATACCCACTAACAAATTAGGTGAAAATCGAGTGAGATGTAAGAGGTCTGAAACCGTGCCATTCCTCAACACCTTTAAACTGCCTGTCTTCACACACTTCCTTTATTGTGGAGAGCAGGACTGCCCATGCCAATTTGGGAGTAAAGGGGACTGTAAAAATACCTGGAGACAAATATATTTTTAATGTTAATAAGCAAAACTTGGTTGATCAGAGCAATGTGTTTTGGGTTTTAGAAAACAGCCAGCTCAGAATCCTCCTGAACACATGCCCAATCAAAGCATTGCTGAGCAAACCTGAGCAATTCTACCTGCGTCAAAAAAGAGCCCAGGGGAGCTACTCTTGTACTTATGAGTTGTGTAAATGTCCATTGAAGGGAGGCCAAAGCAACCAGAGCATTTAATTATTCCTGGCAAGTTGCAGGTAAGTGAACTGAAGGATAAAACATGACACCTTCATAATGAAGGACTCTGTGACAAGTGAGCTTCTTCCACAGCCTGCAGGACACCAAAAATATGTCAAATTATTCCATGTCCTATCTTGGATTGTAAGGGGAAAATTAACTCTCATTCCACTTCTATAGACTGACCATATAAGCTAAGGTATAAGATGTCACAGCCTGATGCCATAACCTGTTCAAGGGAAATGGCACCGACAGCAGGCAGGAAGATCCAAATGGAGGGATGAGGCTGTACCAAAAGGGATCTCAGGCTGGATTCCTGCTTGGCTGGGATGAGCATGGAAACGAGATGAAGTGCAGGAGCATATGACAGCAGAGCTGGGCACAGACTCCTTAGTCACAGCCAAGCTCCCAGTGGTTATTGACAGACCATGGGTGAAGGGCTGGAGTGACAGAAACAGGACGGTGTTAAGTGTTAATTATGGGTGTTAAAAACACAGAGCCCTAGGCGAAGGGGCTGGAGCTGGCTGCTGACATCTGGCAGCCTTTTGGGGAAGTCTGGTTTCTCCTGAGGTCCTCGTTGACTCAGGAGCATAGATCTGCTGACGTTAATTGGAGGAAGAGGTAATGAGAACTGACTAATCACCGAGCTGTGTGCCCTGCAGACTCATTCCAGTGTCAGTCATTACATCTTACTGATCACTCAGATAAAACTCAGTTTTAAGGGGAATTCAGTGACTGCTCAGCACCTTTCCTTGACTCACTGTATTTGCATTTTGTTGCTCTCTGCTGTACAATAAGCAAGTAAAGACTGGAGTGGTGGCACAGCTCAGCTGACACAGCAGTGAACACATCACAGTAGGTGCTCTAATTCCTGGAGACCTTGCACTGAACGTCCTGGACATGCCAATGTCACTGCTCACATCTTTAGTGTGACTGTAACCCCTGCAAATTGAATTAACAGAGCTCTGTTAGCACCTGCTGTGTGCACACCTCTCCTTTTCTATGCAAACACGCCGGAGTGCTATTACTATATTGTTTTTCCAGATAAAGCTTAAAGGATCAGTATTTAACTGCAGCAGTAAGTTCAAGGTATGAGACACGGTGTTTGCATTTAGAGTGATTTGTCACAAAACTTGGAGGGGAACAGCAGCAGTCAGATGATCCATCGCGCGCTCACTTCATTTAAATGCAATTCAATTTAGCCAGACCGTTTGGCACAGCAATGGGAAAGATGACTTAACAAAAAGCACGGCAGAATACTTCTGACCCCAGGTGTCAGATGGATTTGTGTGTGACATTCATGGAGGAGCTGTCCAAGAAAGCCTGCAGCCATTCACCGCGCCGTTGCAATTAAGGTGGCAGCCAGTGTTTAAGCCCTCACTCTGTTCCCCCCCTTCCTGGCCACATTTTAAATGCAACACAGAATGAAAAAATAAAAATAGACTGCTGTGCTCTCCCCCACACTGCAGTATGAGGCTGGGCCAGGGCGAGTGGATTTCGAAGCAAACAACACACAGAATGCCTTCCTTTAATCAGTTTGTTGCTTTGCACAGATAGGAAAATTAAATGAAGTTAACTGTAGGGATTTTGAGTCACCATTCAGCCTTTCAGTCAAGACAGATGACTTTTGCTTAGAGTGCTTCCTCTGGCATTCAGGGGAGGATTTGGCAATCCTCTCTGGGTCTGGTTCTCAGGAATTCTCTGACATGGGGGCAGTTAGTGTCTCCATTGCACATAATAGAGCTGTAGAAGCCAGAAAAAATGGCTCTTTTCTAGCCAGTTTGCCCCTTTCCCATGTGACAGAAGTGACTTTCTTTCCTGCTCCAGAAGTCAGCACACGCTGGTCTCTGCCAGAGAGCATGGCAGGCACACACATTAGCACACAAATGCTGAGAGTCCACTAATGTTTGCCAAAAGTACCAAATCCCCCCATTACTGCCCTTTTCAGGGAATAAGAGAGTGCCAATTTAAGCAGGAGAGTACCACTGTGTGACCGGGGCTGCACCATCGAGTAGAGGGAGGAACACAGCACTTGGGGGTAAATGGGAAGTTACAGCCATTCCCACAGCCCAGTAAACCCGGAAAATTAAACTTGATTCAGGCTCAACTTCCAATCATTGTAACCTCACTTCTGCAAGAAGGTTACTCCTGATGTACACAGGGCAAGTTAGAACCAAATATCAAAGCTAGTGGACCTGATTCTGTTCATGTTTACATCCAATGATGACACTAATTCACAATTAAAAGTCAAATTACTCATTATTATGCAGTGAGTAGTCACAGCAGCTTCTTTCCTTCCCTGGCAGTAAATCCAGGATCTGCTGACACTGACAAGCAGTGACCGTGTCTAGAATGGTGTATTATGGGACAGATAAGTAGGAGAGAGTGATGGCCACACCTGTCAGACCAAAGGCACTGCAGCATCTACCTCAGAGTTGCCTTTTGGGCTGCAGACACTTCTTGAGAGCTTTTCCAGTTCCATGAATGTCCTTTGCTGACCTTGTTGCAGCTCACTTGCTCCTCTCCCTGACCCTCTCAGGGTCCTCCTCAGCACCTCACTCTTGAGGCAAGATGGGAATCAAGGCACAGGGACTAAACAGGGCTAAAACACACAGAAGGAACCACCTTCACAACAAGACTTGGATTCTGCTGTTGATAGCGAAATGCAGGAACCTGGAGTAAATTAGAAGGGCTGAATTTGGAGACATCTTGTGCAATAATATATTTGGGTCTTTTTCTTGGAACACAATCCTCCTCTCGGTTGCTTTTCTACCTGCGCCAAAGGCAGAGCTTTAAACGTTGCAGGCAGCAAGGGCACCAGGAGATCCAAGCTACACCTGAGGCAAGCTACACTCTTCTGAGACAATTACAGCTATAAAAGGTTAGCATAAAGCTCAGGAGAGCAGAAAGCAGAACACTGTCAGTCACAAGCTTTTAATTCTCAAACTGGCTCCTAAAAAAGATAAGATAAAGCCAAACGAGATTAACCAACTTCAAAGCAAGCAGTGAGGCATTTAGGGCATGCTGGAATAGAAGGCAGCTGTGCAGAGCACTGATGAATAAAACAGGTACAGCTCCCTTTATTGAGTTGCTCCTTGTCCCAGGTTTTTGGAAGTCTCCTGTGATTAGTCCCATCCCATAACCAGATTACAGCATCCAGGGGTTGCAATGTCTGCTACTGAAATGTTTAAGAGACTGATACAGGTGCTGGAGGAGTTCTGTGGAATAGTCTTCTCCAATTAGTTATCCAAGGAAGAATGATACTGAATGACTCTTACAAAGAATACACAAAGCACTTATTGTTGCACTAATCATCAACTTTCTAAGTAAAATTAACCAATTTGCTAATTAAGACTCATGACAATTCATCATTACAGTAACTCTGCACTGCAGTGATTCATCACCCAGTCACTGGGGACATGGGGAAGGGGAAGGGCTCCCGTGGCTCCTGCCCTGCTCCGAGCAGTCCTGGCATGAGTCACTCTGGCCTGGATCTGGATGGCTGCTGCTTTCCAAAGGGAGTAAAAAAGGGAGGGGGAAAAAAAAAAAAGAGGGGGGAAGGCAGGGGGGAGGTATGGCAGGAGAAAAAAGCGGGGGGAGAGAAAAAAAGGGGGGAAGAAAGGAAAGGGGAAAACGAGAAAAAAAGGGAGGGGAAGGGGGCAAAAATGGAGGCAGTTTAATAGACAGAAATAATTTCTTTTTTTTTTTTTTTTTTTTTGAAGTTGGAATGGGAAAAACAGTTCCCATTTCTAATGTTTTTTGACTTGGATGATCAGGAATCCAGCACACAAGTCTCACGAGTTCCAAGTGACACATTTTAAATTAATGTCTGGGCAACCCATGAGAGGGATCAGTCTCCTGCTGAAGAAGGAACACTTGCAGCAGAGAGATAATGATACCTCTGATGACTAAGAAGGGGAGACCCAGAAACTGGGAGACTGAGGGAGGGGGAAGCCCAAGGACTCGGAGCCTCCGGGGCTCCCCACTCACTGAGCTCCCATGGCCTGGGCAACATAAGGAGATGTCCAGCCTGAAGGAGGAGACTGTGGGCACAGGACCCTCCTGAGGCACACCCATACCTCCTCTCCCTTGGGCAGCATCCAGAAGACCCTTCCCTGACATCAAAGCGACCCTGAGAGCTTGAATTGCCCACACAGTATGACTCTTGACTCCTCAGATGATCTCTCAGTTTTCTAAACATCTTCCTTTCTTTCCCACCTCCAGATGGGTAAACAATCTTACACCCATTTAACCCAAGAGGCACCAAACTCCATGACTCAACCAAAATCTCATCACTTCCTGGTGCCCCTGCGTTTGCAGGATGCCCATACCCAAGGCAAGAAGCAACACCAATATTCAGAGTTTTATGATGTAGCCTCACTCAGTTAGACACCATAATTTGACCTGCCTCAGGTTCATGAAGTGCAGACAAATCAGTCCCCAGGGGCTGCAAGATGAACATATCTCCAGGGGGTTCTGCAGTGCAATGAAGGATTAATTAGTTAAGGAAGCTCACAGCACTACAGCTGCAACGCTTACAGACAGGGCCACATAAAGGAAACACCATGAACACTGCAGTATTCCAGCTTCCCGACTCAGGGAGCACCAACCTCCTGTCCCTGTGAGATGTCACTTCAAGGACAATGGAAATTCAGCACAATCCCTGTGTTCAATTCAATGATTCCTGTGGAAAATGCATGCCCACCCTGTCATGAAGCAGCTGTGAGAGTGGGGCTTGTCACTACTGGTGGGAGCAAAGTCTCCCACCACAGCTCGCAGTGCCCCATCCCGTTGTGCCTGCAAAACCAGCCAAGACCATGGATCTGTCTGGAGCCACCCCAATCACCTGCCAGCCCTAAACGGGACGTTTTAGTTTTAACCTTCCTGAACTGGTCCGAGCTGGCTCCACCAGCCTCCCTAATTCAAGTTACAACTTCACTGAGAGTCCTCTCAGCACCTCCTGGGTGCTCAGGGATGGGCTGTGTGATGTAAATCAACCTGCTTGAGGCTGGATTTTTCTTGGGCCAGGAGGATTTGGCACCTGTAAATTGGAAGGTGAGTCCCAGAAATACCACAAACCCGTCCAGCTGGCTGGCTGAGGAGGGCAGGATGCTCATCAGCCATGTACGTACACTCTGCCTCATGGATAAAGGGTGTATTAATCTAAGCCTTTGAACCTCTGGGGCTGTGAGAAGGGCCTGGCAGCACTTCCCAAAGACCTGCTGCATGCCTGGGCTTTGGCACCTCCTCCCAAAGGGTTCCTTCAGCTCAGATTGCTGTTTGGAAGCAAATCTCACAGCAAAGTCCTTCTAGCAAAGCAACAGGTGCACTGATCATGACAGTCAGCACCTCCAGCAGCCCAGTCAGGGACAGGGATGCGTTCCCAGCTGTGCCTTCACAAAAATCCATCCATCCATCACCACACAGCGACAGGAACAGGAGGGAAGGAACAAGTCAGGCAGCAACTGCTGGCATGGAGTCAAGCAGCGCCCAAGCCAAGTTGAATTGGCAGCGTGAGACTCCCACAGCATCAGTCAGCCAGGCACAACACGAGCTCCCTGCTGGGAACCTGCTGCCTCACACCTGGAATCTCCACACACTGGCAAATGGAATGGCCTTAAATCACCCTGTACAGAGGGCAGAAGCAGAGATGGCATAGGGGAAAACGCCTGCGAGGGGAGGACAGAGAATGTAAGGACTGAAGACTTGCTCCCCCTAAGCAGCGTTTGCCCAGCTGAGCTCAGACTGGCTCATCACAATTCCCTAAATCTGGAGTTTATACTTTTGGCCTGTGGCTCCTCTCCAGGGCCAGATGGGCCTCATTGCAGTTGATGAGGCAGGTGGGAGAAATTAAGGGCATATCATGCTTGCTAAAAAAAGCATTGTCTTTGCAAGGTCTGAACCACAGCCCCAGCTCCAGCATTCCTCTTCAGCCCCACAGAGGGGGGATCAGGTTGCGTTTTCAGCCTTCTGTAAAGCACACAAGAGCACCCCGATTTGCTAGTCCGTCAGGATGGGGCAAACCCTCTCGGACAGAGGCTCCAGGGCTGTTTGATGGGGGTTAAACTCCCAGCTGTGAGGAGCTGACAAGCCGCACCTGCCCCGCGGGGTTAAAACCGGGTCCGGGGGGCAGTTTGGGTGAGTGGGTTGGTAGCTGTGCTCATGGATGGCTCGTCGGTGCTGGAGCAGTACCTGGAGAGCTACGGCGGGCAGGTAAGGGAGGGGGGAAAAGAGAAGGGGGGACGGACGAATTGGAAACATTTTAAAAAGAGCTGCGTTGGCCGGGAATCGAACCCGGGTCAACTGCTTGGAAGGCAGCTATGCTCACCACTATACCACCAACGCGGCGCTGAGCAGCATTCCCGGCCCGAGCAGCAAGTGCGTCATTCCTGGATTCCTCCAGGAACAAAGTGGGAGGCTCCGCTGTTCTCCCTGCTGCGAGCTGGCCCAGAGCTCCTGGGAGTGCGGAGGGGCTCTCTGTGGGGAAAGTCATCCTTACCTGCTGCAAGAGGGATGATGCTGCGTGCGAGGACCCGTTTGTGTACTAGGGGGTGTGGCCCCTGGGCTGGCAGTAAGCTTGGGTCTCACCCTGCAGGTTCATAAAGGTCTGCGAAGACTTGGTTTCTTTGGTATTTGAAATGGTCCTGCTGGTCTCAGGTGGGTGCAGGGACTAGAAGTGGGCTGAGCATCACCTTCATTCACAGAACACAACTTTTTTATGTGCATCCTGCTTGTAAACTGCTTTTCAGCTCTGAAAATAGGCTGTTTAAATCCAGTGACCTCCTTATGGTAGGTGGTAAAGCTTTCTGAATGTAGCCTTATGAACTATATAATGTGGTGAGATATAATCAGGGTTTTACAGATGCTACTGGGGTTTTTTATATATTTCAGACTTGCTGGGATATTTGATAACAGCAGATATGTGATAGCACTGCAGGGAGGAAAAAAAAAAAATCCAAGTCTGTTGCTTAAAGCAGCTGGGTTTGATTTATATGTACCTGAGTTGCAGGGATTTCTGCAGTGGAGGTGAAAATGGCTGTTTCCCCTCAAGCTGCCACAAAGTGAGTGATCTCAGACAGGAACTGTGTGTGAAATCTCCTTCCTGGAGCTGCTGGGAGATGTCCAAAGCTATGCAGTTGGTGGGGCCTTCGGTGGAGTTAATTAACCCAGAGTCTATAGCAATAACCCTTGGCAGCCAGCCCAAAGCAAACAGGGTCTTGTGCCCCCTTTCACAGCCTCTGAGCATCTGTCTGACAAGAAGGCAATATTCCCCAGCACTTAACCCTATAAGGGCTTTTCCTCAGACCATTTATGTGGGCATCTCATAAAAACTGTTCTGCTTCTATCCACTTTATGCAGTTTGCTTTCTGTCATTTCTTTTAAACTTGTTTTACAGCTTTTTTAATATACTTCTAAACTCAGATACCACTTACTTCTCCATCAGCTTCTTCCTTTAAGCTATGCCACAAACTGGGTTGCTTTTGACTGTTACATTCATTCTTTGATGCCCCTTTAGTATGATGTGAGTGGTCTCGCAACGATGAGGAGGTTTTTTTGTACCACCTTCTTTGCATCGTGGTTTGTACAAAACTTTCCCTACCAGCTTTCATACAGCTAAACTTTAGTCCACTGGGATTCTTGCAGAGGCTGTGCCTTCCTTCCCCAGTTGCTAACTTGAAAAATATCTATTTAAAATAGATGTATTTTTGTTATTCCTTAATATGTTATTAACTGTTAATACATTTGTATCTGACCTTAATTCTCAGACAGTGCTTTGGATCCTGTTCTCCAGAGGGTGAAGGAGCAGGTACTTATTCAGCAGCACTCTGCCCCACCTGATCTCCTATGGGGGGGCTCTGTATCAGCAAGCCAGTTTTAAAGCAGTTTTGAATGTAGCTGTTTGTGATGCTTTCAGAGCTAGACCTGATTGCATCTGTGCTCAGGCTGCTGAGGGTTTTCTGGGAGGATTTGTCACTTAGTAGGAGTTTTCCAAGTGTCTACAGGCAAATATACTGCAAAGTAGGAGCAGAGATCTCCCAGTGTGTGTGGCTGTGTTGCCAAGTGAGCTGACTAGCAGAGAGCAGCACTAGCTCAGGGCTGGAAAGCATTGATCTGGAAATCCTGCTCCTGCTGGAGTTCAGGCAGCTGCTGCCAACTTGAGGGCCTCAGCCTTATGCACTATTCCCTGTTCTGATTTGTGCTTGGACTCCTCAAGTCCTTTTGGCCCTGGAGCTCAAAAATGCCTAAATAAACACAGAACCTCTTGTATGGAGCCTTTAGCCCAAACTGTCACCTGCTGAGGGTGTTGGCAGAAACCACCTTTATGGAAGAAGCTTTCCACTTAGCAGAGGCTTATACCCTAATGGAGAGGGAATAAAGCCTTTCTTTAAACTCTTGCCTCATCAATATGATGATGTTTTTTCAACATATTTTAATAATAAGAAAGACATTAGCATGCAAGGGCTTGCTTGCAGGCGCGTTGTGTGCTTGATGCAGGGGTGGGATGCTGGTGGTGCTGTGTCTCACTTCGATCAGTCTGGTGACCTCCAGCAGCAGAGGAATAAACTCTGCTGGTTCTGTGAGCTGCTGCCCTCTGTTGCACAAATCCGACGCTGACATTGTCCCCCTGCTAGCAGGGAGAGGAAATGGCAATAATAGACATAATATGGATGGTAAAGGTAGCCAGAAAATGCCAGCTGTCTTCCTTGGAAAAACTCGTGAGCTGTTGGTTGTGTGCCTAAGTGAGCTGTGACAGTGGCTGTGAAGGGCGGAGTGCCAGCAGGCAGATTGTAACCTGCAGTCACGGCTGAAGGTGTAGGGCATTTCTCAATTTGTGGCGTCACAGGAGTACTCCAGACTGCCTTTGAAGTGTGATGGGAAAATGTATATATCCATTAGAGAAGTTACCTGGGTTTTCATATGCTGATAGAAAAGCAAAGGACACATTTTCAAATCTTAAAGCTATTCTTTGCCACGATAGATATTGGGGGGGAAAAAATTATTGAAATGTCCTAATTGAAGATTAATCTAAATTTACTCTCCATGTTAAATGTTTTAATACAAGACCCTTAATGGTACTTTTTCTTAATTCAAGGATGACTTCTCAACTAGTCCTCATCTGTTTACTCCCATGAGCCCTTACAATGTAGAGCTTCCAATTCAAACAACCGAAGATGTGTTCAGTACTCAATTTCACCAGCCTAAAGCATTTCATACAGACTTCTCCTCCGTGGACCTCAGCTTTCTTCCAGATGTCACCCAAGATAACAAAGACAAAAGCCTACCTGCAGATGGTCATGAAATGCAAAATGACCTTGATGGGTCAGTACCAAGAAATGAGGACAGCGGTGTCTTCATGGATGAAAGCAGCTTCTCATCATATCCAGATGGAACTCAGCCATCTCCTGAAGTGTCTGATGCGTGTCCACCTCTGACCCCAATGACCCCTGTCACCCCAGCATCATCTGCATCAGAAAGCTCTGGCATAGTTCCTCAGCTACAGTAAGTTTATGTATTACATGTGTAGCATGTATCATAGCCATGGTTTTGCTTAAAACTGCAAGGTAGGCTCTGATTTCTCACTTGGAGAATGTGGCAAATGTGGTTTGGTCTTAAATAAGCACAACCAAAAACCTACAGGGGCAGTTATTTCTCCTGGAGAGGCATGTGGAGCAAATCAACTGACAATATTGGACAAAGATAGGAAGGTACTTGAAAAGGAGGACTTCTTCCAGCAAGGAGACTGTGAAGGGATGACAGCAGACTCCAGGGGATTAGAGATGTCAGTGTGCTTTTCCAAGAGGAGAAACAGAACTGAGTCAAGAGGGTTGGGTGTGAGAAACACTTGCCTTGTTAAAAGACTGTCCTACCTAGGGTAGGGCAACTATGGAGTAGTTTATACCTATGGAAAATAACATACCCTTACCTACCTTAAGTGCTGTAGTAACTCTAAACACTCAGTAATGGTGCAATCCAAATCTGTGAAACACTTCAGTGATGTAGCTTTTGGAAGACACCCAGAATTTAGGGGCTAATAATTTCATACCTTGTTATATCTCAAAGTGTCATTTTGATATTGAATTACTTAAGTTTTGCCAAAAGTAGCTTAATGCTAAAGTGGGAAGGAAGCAGGAGGTCAGTTGATGGCAGTTATTAATTGGAGTGTGACCCCACATTAAGTTAAGTTGGGGGTTGGCTCTGCAGTGGCTGGCTTCTGCAGTAAGAAAATTCCTCTCCCATTCCTCAGGAATATTGTGTCAACTGTAAACTTGGCTTGTAAACTGGATCTGAAGAACATAGCTCTGCATGCCAGAAATGCAGAGTATAACCCAAAGGTAAGGCTTAAGGACTCAGAGCTTTACCCTGGCTTCCTTTTCCTCAGTTCTGATGAATTCTAGTGGTCCTCTGACTGTAGTCTTAACTCCCCTGGTCCCAGGTGGGTGGAAAAGAATCTCAGGGTGGTAAAGAAGCACTTGTCCAAAGCAAATGCATATTGTAATAAGCTTTAAAAGTGTCAGTTGTTGAAAGACTGAACAGAAATACAGCACCAGCTAAATTCCTGTGAGGTCTTCCTTTGAATTTGCAGAGGTTTGCTGCTGTGATCATGAGAATCAGGGAACCACGGACAACAGCCCTCATCTTCAGTTCGGGAAAAATGGTCTGCACAGGAGCAAAAAGGTATTTTTCTGGGTTTTTCCTTCTCTCTAAAGGTCTGAGTCTTGCAGCTATGCCTATATTTTGATGGAAAATGTCAGAAAATCTTATTTAAAGTATCTAGCAAAGAGCTGTCAGAAAAATGAAGCACTGGTATTGAAAAATGTCTCAGTTTGTCCATGATGGAAGCTTAGTAATTCCTGAACTGTGTGCTTCTGTCCCTGAATTTAGATTGAGCTGAGCAGACCTCAGCAGAAAAGCTGCTAAAATGCCCAGGAATTGTTAAGGGGTTATTTGCATTTCTCACTGACTTTTAAAGTGAGCTATGTCCTAACTTGTGCCTGTCAAGTCTCTCTTCAGTGTCTGTGTTCACCAATCCACATGTCTGGTTCTAGGGAAAATGAGAACTGGAGAAAAGCAAAGTTTATTTCTCTACTCTGAAATTCTTTTCCTGAAGTCCAGCAGCTGCCTTAGTTTTGGGACATAAAAACTATCACTGAGATAATGCAATAACTTACACTTTGGGGATCTCTTTTCCAACCCTCCCACCACTCCAAGCAGGTGATTGTACCAATGTCTGTAGTCTAACTTGGATCAGCACTGAGAAGGGGTTGTAATGGATTAAGAAGCCTCTGAAGAGGGGAATTTCTGGGTGATGCAACATGCTCCAGTGTGTTCAAACAGATCACAGGGAAGTGAGTGACCAAGTGCCTCACTCCCTTTGGCTCCCTGGAGCAGTTTTGGGGATGGACACTTGCTATTTTGAGCAGTAGTGTATCTTTTTCTGGAGCACAGATTTTAACCCACTGGTGTTTCTGAACTGAATTCCATCTTGAGGGCAGAGGAAAGCACTAAATCAAAGTTGCTTTTCCCCCTCTGCTCTTCCTTCAGTGAAGAGCAGTCCCGGCTGGCGGCCAGGAAATATGCACGGGTGGTGCAGAAACTCGGGTTCCCTGCCAAGTTCTTGGACTTCAAGATTCAGAACATGGTTGGGAGCTGTGATGTGAGGTTCCCCATCCGGCTGGAAGGCTTGGTTCTCATGCACCAGCAGTTCAGCAGGTACGTGGAAATGAGTTACAGCCCTGTGCAACTTGGAGCAGTGCCTGCAGCTACTTGAGCCTGGTCTGTGCCCTTGTTCCACTGTGAACTTTTAATACCAAGGGAGCCTTAACTCCCTGCAAAGCAGATGCCAATCGGCAAGGAATAAGGCTTCCAACCCCTTCAGGCATGAAGCCAAACTGCACTTGCAACATACGGAAATGAAGCCATACTGTGTTTCTGGGACACTGTTTCAGTTCTGTTTGGATGTCCATTGGCCACCAACTTAAACCTGTAGCTGAGTGATGGGCCTTCAAAGTGGGCTTGTTCAAAACTAGTTATTGCCATCACTGAGGAAAGGTTGAGGATTTCAGCACTGACAAAATCAAAATGTGGTTGTCTTTTATTAGCACTGCATTTAATAGTTTGCATGTAATTTTGGAGCTAAATATATATTAAAGATTCATGCTTGGCTCTCATCTTAGTTGCACAGGATATTTCCTGATAAAGGCTCTTTGCAGACTGGGAAGGATTTACTGTGAGGGTGCGCAGGCCCTGGCATAGGTTGCCCAGAGAACCTGTGACTGTCCCATCCCTGGAAGTGTTCAAGGCCAGGTTGGATGGGGCTTGGAGCAACCTGGGCTAGTGGGAGGTGTCCTTGCCCATGGCAGGGGGTGGAATGAGGTGAGTTCTAAGGTCCCTTCCAAGCCAGGCCATTCTGTGATTATGATTTGAGGACCATTTGAAGGTTACAATAAAGGTTTCAAAATCAAAAGTTACTCATAAGTGTTTCAACATGAAGATCTCCCACCACCTCCAGCTGGGATAAAGTGTTTTCAAGATGTCTAAAATCTGACCTGCCTTTCTCTGAGTAGCTATCCAACATCTTTGGGGCTAATTACTCTGCTGTTAGTATACTTATAGAGCACTTTATTCAGACAACAGTGAAACAGTATTTGCATTTTACTAATCTTACCTGCCTTCTTTTGAAACAGCTACGAACCTGAACTATTCCCTGGCCTCATTTATAGGATGGTCAAACCAAGGATAGTACTGCTTATCTTTGTGTCTGGAAAAGTTGTACTGACTGGTAAGTGGTCGCTCTGTATCTGTAGCCAAGTACTACTTTATCTTCTGAGAGCACATTTAAACTGAACATTAGCTAAAAATTACTACCTTGCCACAGTGTAGCCACTTTTTGATGCCTACTGTTGCTTATCTGTGCTTTCTGCAGATATTATCAGTATTGTTGCACTAGAATCTCCTATTGCTTCATGTAGAGTCTGATTTCCGTGTTACTTGAGTACCTGTATTTTATTCAAAGCATAATGCCATATGTCAATGCCAACAGGACGCTGACATGCTGTAACTACTCAGGCACTTAAATAGGAACCTCACAATAAGCAATTTAAAATTGCTTGGACAGGAAGCAAACTTCTTAAAACACTACACTGACAACATTTAGTAGGGATTATCAGAGGAAAGGGTGGAGATCTAAGAACTTGTTCCAGACCACTTGGCAAAACACTTGTGAGGCAAAGCCTTGCTGAGTAACTGTGCTCAGATACCTCTACATCATCCCAGGTTAAAAAAAGGTGAATTCCCAATCTACACATTTTTGGTGAAGCTTATGGAAATGCTTCTATTCAGATGTACTGAAAGGTACTTGTTCCCAGAAGTCCTGAGTGCTGTACCTATGTGCCCAACACAGCTTTGAGACATGTGGAAGTCAGAGAAGTGCCTGACTTAGCCAGAGCTTCTCAGTCATAAATCAGGAATGAGCTCAGCTAGCTGAAGTCTGGGGCACTCAGTACAAAGCTTAAATAGTTCTCCCTCCAATGTCCACCACCTTCTTAGGTACAGTAAAATCATAGTGGCCAGTTCTATTTCATTGATCTAAACAGTGTACCCAAAAAGAAAAACAAAATGCAAGTAACATCCTTGAGTGTGCAGCAGGCCCAGAAGCACCAGGTAAGTCCTTTTTTGTGAACACTGGGCCCAGCTGCAATGAGAACTGAATTTTCTGAGCTGTGAGATTTTTTTTTTTCCCCTAATCAAGAAAATAGCTTGAAAGAAACTTTATGTTTGACATTAAAAGTTGTGGTAATGCAGGTGAATTAATCATGTCCAAGTGAGGGCATGAGGGAAAGGTTCACACATTTGATGTGAGTGGGGCTTAATCCAACTTCAAGTTTTCTTGTAGCTGGTGATAGAGCAGTGTCAGGGGCAAGGAATGTTTCTTCTACTGCAATGCAGTTAGTGTGCAAGGGTTGGTACTACAGATTTGCTTCCAGTACCATTGGAAAAAACTTTGTAATCATGGGTGCCCTAACATAGCTTAAAAATAAAAATGCTTCTCAGAGCTGGAGGAGGGAGAGTTCTGTAACAGTGGACCAACTTCCAGTATTGCATAAAATGTCATTAACTTGTTTCTACCTTTCTACTTAGCTTTTCTACAGGCAGAGCTGTTACTCATAGGCAGATAACACCATGGTGGTTCTCACTTGCCCTCTTCCTTCTTCAAAGCCAAAGTTTTGCACCTGTCAAGAGCAGAAAATTGCTATTTTGGTTCCACAGATTAAACAAAACTAGTTTTAAAGCAAAACAAGCTAGAAATTGTTCTTTGAGGTGGCAGGAGTATAATAGAAACTCTTCCTTAAACTAAAAGGAAGATGCTTTTAAACCTCTGGGTCTCCTCATGGTTTGTAATCTTCCTAGATTTGAGTTGCATTCAGATATTTTCAATACTCTTAATTACTCAGGTATTTTCAGTGCTGTTAAATCTTGGTTGTTGAGTTTGCTTTTTTTTTTTTTTCCAATAAATGTCTTTTTAGGAGCAAAAGACCGTTCTGAAATCTATGAGGCATTTGAGAACATCTACCCCATTCTGAAAGGCTTCCAGAAACCATCCTAACATGGCTCATAAAGCAATTCAGAACAATGCCTGGGTTTGTATTGCTGTGCATGGAACAGAAGCCAAGGGTATTCCTGGATCTCACTGTACAGTTGTGGATTATTAAGCAAATTATGCTTTTCTGAATGCTACAAGTGCTGATGCCTCTCTACAGTTTGTGAAGTGTTCTCTTCTTTCACATTACCTGTCTGTAATCCACTTGAATTCTGACAACTTCAGTCAAACTGAAAACCTTGCCAAATGGATGTACCTTTAATAGAATGCACATAAAAGTATTTTGTAATAGCACTTCAAACTGGGTGTATCAAAACCCTCAGCTCTGTTTACTATCTCTGTTATTTTCATGTTCAAGATCAAAATATACAGTCTATAATATATCTTACAAAGTCCAATGTGAGTTGGTCAGCATTTAAAGGACTTGTACTGAATCCCTCTGTGATCCTACTGGTTGGGTGAGCTCTCTGGGTAGGATCTCCTTTTCCAGAGAAGACATTCAAGGCCCTCACTGCTGGAATATACCTAGAAAGTCTGTGGGTGGAGGGGTAATGAATTAAATTATCTAATTTGCCATGCCACAAATTAAACTAAATAGTACCCACTTGCATTACTGAGGTCCCCTCAGAAGTTTTCTTGGTGCAGACAAAAACATCTTAAAAGTGGATTTGAGGAAAAGACAAAAAGTCTTGGGTACTCAAGACATAATTATCTGTGTTATTTAGCCAGAGCTCAGCCAACTGCACTACATCAAATTTGGCAGTTTTGCACAAAACAATGGGGTTTGTTGTACTTTATCTCCACATGAACTCAAGCCTTTCTTTTCAGAAGGTGTCCTGCTCAGTGCTGATGTGAGTAGGAACAGTGCAAAGGCTATCCCATGGCTGTTCTGGAAGCTTCTAGGATTGCCTGGAAGCAAGTTAGAACAGTCTGTCTTGTGTCCTCCCCTCTTTGCCTCCTGGGGATTAAATATCTGTGGGGAAACACCACTAGAGGCTGCTGTTAGATGACTTAAGTGCAACCCAGGCCAAAAGCTCCCTCTGTCCTTGATGGAATTACACAACATGGGCTATGGCTCAATACAGAACAGGGCTTAGTTTTGGTGCCACAAGTTTATTTCTGACTGGGTGAGGGTGCGAATGCACCTTCTGTGTCTGTTATTTGCCTTACACAAGTGCTTTTATAACTATCTCTCTGCTTCTCTGGAAAAGAGTTTGAGAAACTTTGTGCACTTCCTCAGGACAAACTGGTCTTAACTGTTATCGGTTTTTATGTCACAGTTGAAGTGTGGATTTCCACACTCCCATCTATTTTAAACGCAGGCTCTTTTCTGTTTGCTTTCAAGCACAGGAGCCTTTCCACAGCTATATGGGCTGGGCTTTTATTTGCACTGTAGCAGCTGCTGAGCTTCAGTTACAGTAATATTTTGTAAGTGAAAAGAACCTGGTGTTATTGAGATTCTGGGAAAAGAAGTTTATCTAAGATGAGTCCTCTTCAGGAAATCACATTTTACTTTAGAGCTTGCTCTGTGCTTTCACTGGTAAAATCAGAGCTCTTTAAAAGTCTGGATAGAGGCTTAGAGATAAGAAAGGAGCTCTGTGCCTTTTCACTGAGCTACTGATTAAGTTAATGTTTGCTATGGTAACCCTTGTCTTAAGAACAACACGCTTGGTTCTGCCCTCCATTGATAATGCTAGGAAAGGGAAACAGCACAGGCTGGGAATATCTTTTAAAAGGAAAAATAAAATTAAGAAACCCAACCAAACAAACAAACAACAAAAAAAAAAAACAGCAACCTAGGGCATGTTTTGCTGCTGAGATTGGGTCTCCTTTTGAAAGGAGGATATTGCTTTAATTATTTCTGGCTGGTGTGGACTCTGTCTCATCTAATTTCCTAGTGTTGCCAACTAGATACGGAAGGGGAATGGCTTCCCAGTGCCAGAGGGCAGGGAGAGATGGGATATTGGGAACAAATTCCTGGCTGTGAGGGTGGGCAGGCCCTGGCACAGGTTGCCCAGAGCAGCTGTGGCTGCCCCATCCCTGGGAGTGTCCAAGGCCAGGTTGGACGGGACTTGGAGCAACTTGGAATAGCTGAAGGTGTCCCTGCTCGCGGCCGGGGGTTGGAATGAGATGGTTTTTAAGGTCCCTTCCACCTCGAACCATTCCATGACACTCCAACGCAGAGGAGCAGCTCTGTGCCCCCACACAGAGGCCGATCATACGTATATTTAACGCCTCATTACTGTTAGCCAGTTACTTTATACGATACGCACCACTCCTTGCCACTTGTCCAACTGGGGGTTTGATTCTGTTTCAACCACAGGGGCGGGCTTGGCTCGGCCTCCGCGCTCCCCACGGCGCGCTCGGCGACGGCCCGCGGCGCAGGGGCCGTCTCCTCCCTTCCGCGGCGCTTCCCCGGGCTCGCCCGACGTTTAAACCCGCGTTTCCCCGGCGGGGTCCCGCCTTTAACCCGGCGTTTCCCCGGCGGGCTCCCGGGTTTAAAGCCGCGCCTCCCCGGGGCCGCCTCAGCGCCGCTTCCCCACAATGCCCCGCCCGCGCGCCGCCCCACGTGACGCGCGGCCCAAGATGGCGGCTCCCAGCGGCCGCCGGGCGCAGCCCGCGGGGCCCGGGGCGCTTCGGGGCGCCGAGGAGGACGCCGAGGGGCTCTCCGTGGCCGTGGAGCGCTGCCCGCTCTGCAACACCACCCGCCGCCGCCTCACCTGCGCCAAGTGCGTCCAGAGCGGGGACTTCGTCTTCTTCGACGGGCGCGACTCCGAGAGGTACCGGCGGCGCTGAGGGGAGCGCCCCCCCCCTCTTCCCCCCCTCCTCTGCCCCTTCTCCTTCTCGGGTGGCCCTTGGGCTGTGCCTGCCCCGCTCCCCTCGGTGGGGGGAGCCGGGTTGTCCCCGGTTTGCTGCCCCCGGGGCTCGGGGGGCTCCGGGCGTGGGATGAGGGGGACGGGCCCGGCGGGGTCGGGCGGAGCGGGGCCCTCGGCACGGCCCCTGAAATAGCAATAGTTATCCTAATAATTCACGCTAAATCGCCCCGGCTGTCGCTTAGCCAGGTGTAGCCACAGAAGCTCCGAACAATTCAGGGCATAGGGGGAGACCCGTGCCTTAAGTCATTTTCAATACCGCCTGTTTTCTACATCATTGAGCTAAAGGTGCGTGAGAGAAGAGCTAAACATTTTTTTCTCGCCTGTATAAATAGCCCTGACCGTGTGCCCCCCTTTTTAGGGTTACAAAATACACCCTGAGTTAATCCTGCTCCTCCCGGACAGGGCGAGTGCCACGGCCATAAACAAGTTTTACCCCCTCTGTGTGACTCAGGCGGCTTGTCTTTCACAGCCTGCCCATCCCAGATTCTTAAAAAGCCTCCCAGTGCCAGGTCTGGAATAGCTCTGGCTCTTGGAGCGATTCCTTGGGCTATTTTGGGAAGGTTGTGCCGGTGTCCTCGCTCCAAAGGCTCCTTGTGCCCCCAGGAACAAGGGGACAGCCGTGTCCTTCCCCCGCTGACATCCGTGGGAGTGGGTAGAGGATGTCACCTTGGGAATCTGAGACCTTAGTCTGCCACTGGATGGGCTTTCTCTTTTTCTTTTTTCTTTTTTTGGTGTATAAACCTCTGTTCTAGAACCACAAGCTGTATTTAGTCTTTCTGAAATAGGTGGGAAACTTGTATGTGTGTGAAAGTGCTCGGGGTTATCTGTAGCTTCCATGAAAAAAATTGGATTTGGAGTTTGGGACATAAACCAACTTGTTTTGGTTTGGGTTTTTTCCTGCCTTTTTTGTAGCCTTAAGATTTTGGCTAAACATCAGGTTTCATTACAGAAATTCGATTGTAGCCTTTGTTAGAGTTGAACCGCTGTTGTTCTGTATTAACCAAGGCTTAAGAAGTGTCTGCCCAACAGAAAAATGAAGCCATAAAGAAGCAGCTTTAGCCAAAGTACCAGAAGCAACAGCTTGTTTGGAAAAAACCCTCTTTATCCTCCTTGTATCTTCTCACGTGACACAGGATCAGCTTTTCTGTCTGACAGTTTTCACTGCATCCTCCTGAGCTGCTTTCACTGCCCCATTTGTCTGTGGCTAGAAAACCTTCTATATATTTATGCTGTGTTTCTTAACTGCAGGAATTAAATATCCTTTTATTTATTACTTTTTCCCCCCACCTCTGCCTGGACATCAGAGTTCCATGGGTGGGAATCACCCCTCTTTTATTATCCTGGGGCCTCCCTGTATGTTCAATTTCCTCAGGCTTTGTTTCTCCTGCTCAGAACTTTCCATGAATGAAATGCAGAGGTGCAACTCATTAAAAATGGCAAATTTATTTTGACGAATTAAAGGAACAGCACACCTGTATGAACGTTCACACTGCGTTAATCTAAGCACATTTGATGGCAGGGGGAACACTCAGTGTAGGCATGAAGCTGTGTGAACCTTGGATTTCTTCATGGGGTTTTGAAGATAATGAGGTTATTTTTAAAGCTCTGCTTGGAATATTTTTGCCTGCATTCTCTAATTAATATCTTGAATGACTGATATAAGAGTGAGACTCTTCTGAGGTCAGCTTTCCTTGTTTCCTCTCTGTAAGCAGCGAGAGGGTGTCTCTGAATTTCCCGGGACTGAGCCATGCAGGGGCAGGTGCAGTGAACTGAGTGGATCTCAGGTTGTGTTTACTGCCATCCTTATTTATTTCTTTATTTTACGCCTTCTAGTAGTGCCTGGGTTAATTTTAGATCAGCCAGTGCTGGAGGAGGCTGACAGGGTCATGGCAAGGGCTTTGCTGGGTGACTTGGTGTGAGAAATTCAGGATGTGAAAGTGGATGGGGGCATTTGGGCCTCCTGTTTGTCTTTTTTAAGTGTTACAGATTGGGGAAAAGGGTCCTTCTCTTTCTAGTGAATGGTAAAGAAAGTAAGCCTTACTCCTTGTATCCAACAGTGGTTTATTTTTAGCCTTTTTTTGTGATTTTTTCCTTGTAATAAGACAAATGATTCCATGTTCTAATTACTTCAGATTTCACCAGACTATTTTCTGTGCTAATTTTTAGCAAAAGCTACAGTGAAATTGAAGTTTTTCATCTGTCTGGCAAAAATCACACCCTCTATCTGTGAGGGGGAGAGACTGAGGAGCTGCTAAGATTAATTATTGAAGGAGAGCTACAGTTAAGGATGAGTAGTCCGGAAATCCTCCAGGAAAATAATCACTGACATTCTTCTTTTCATTACTAATGTGTTGTATATTCCAAAGCCGAGCTGACATCTTGGTGGTGGTTTCAGCTCAGAGATTCTTCTTCCTCCTGGGAGTCTCCTCCGGCCTGTCATGTGCATAAATTCTCAGAGTGTATTTCACAGAGCTACTGAATTGCTTTGCTTTATGTGTCTGCAGATGGCAAAAGCCAGAGACAATGGAATTGTCTGACTTCTCTAAGCTGTGGGTTATGATTAGTAATAGTGACTTTTCACAGCCAGGGGGTTTTATTATAGTGAATATGTACAGTAATATTGCTGCCCTCGACTCCTTCAGCATTATTCAACTCCTGTAGATTAGGAAATCTCTTCTTTCTGGTTGCTCCTCTCTAATTACGAACATATGAAAATAAGCCATGTCACTGTAGAAAATCTCAGCTTTATGTGATAAGACTTGAGGAAAGAGAAACCTTTAATGGGTAATTTGAGATGTTCTCTCCTCTCAGTTTACATTTTATGGGAGTTCCTGTAATGGTTCATCCGAAGTTTTGTTCCTTTGCCAGATTGAAAGGCTAAAGATATATAATGAAAATCGAGTTGCACGATGAGGTGCAATTAAAATGGGAGCTATATAAAGAAATGGAAATGTTTGCTTGGGAGAAAGCTGCAGAAGAAGTTGGTAGGAGCTGTTTGGCATCATGCGGTGAGCTGTAACTTTTACAGCCTTTCTCAAATCTTTCTGTCTCCCCTCCACAGCAAGAACTTAATTCACTCCCAGGTTCTTGACAGATCATTCAGCTTTTTGCTGATGTGGTGGATGTGAGTTGGGTAATTTTGTTCAGTCAGAGTCTGTGCCCATTAATCCGGCTCTGAAAACAAGGATTGCCGAATTACCCCTCGCTGTGGGACTGCTGAGCTCTGTGTTTCTGGGCCAGGGGATTTTTGGAGGCAGCCAAAGGTCAGGGTACAGTAGGTGTGCAGTGCCCTGCGGTGAACAGGAGGCTCCTGCAGTGCCTTTTGTCATTCCCATGATGACTCCTGGGGTGAGGACGCACAGGAAGAACTGGGGTGAGCAGCTGGGCTCCAGTTGCACCACATTCCTCTGGCTCACCTGTGGCCTCTGGCTTTTATGCCAAGCACCTGCATTTGGTTTTGGTTTGTTTTGGAAGGAAAACAGGTAATTTTTTGCTTGGCTGCAGAAGCAGCAGCCAGTAGTTTTGTTGTTGTTTTAATGCTAATGTCATCTGGAAGGGTGATTACGCACTCTGAAGCCAAAGGCAGTCACCAAACATTCAGATTTCAGCATCTGGAGGGAAAAAAGTAAAGCATTTTAAAGTTTTACCTGAAATCAAACCCACAGTTGAGCAGAGAGGGAGGCCCAAGATGCCATCCTGTCAGGGTTTAGTGTATTATTCTTTCTAAATAAAGATCCCTGAAATAAAGGACTTGGTGCATTGTAGGTAAAATCATGGAATCATGGAATGGTTTGGGTTGGAAGGGACCTTAAAAACCATCTTGTTCCAACCCCCTGCCATGGGCAGGGACACCTCCCACTAGACCAGGTTACTCCAAGCCCCATCCAATCTGGCCTGGAACCCTTCCAGGGATGGGGCAGCCACAAATATCAGACCTCTGTTAGGATGAAGCTGTCAATTCTACATTGCAGAGGAAAAGAGAATGGAATTGTTTTCATACCTGACCTTAACCCAAGATGCCCTTTGGAGGTGCAGATCAGGATGGTGCTCTAACATAAGCACAAGAAGACAAAGCACACTTGCCATCTCTTATGGTTAAATCTCTTGGCTGCCTCTTTTGCTGTTTGCTCTTCCCTTCAGTTTTGTCACTTCTTGTTTCATTGTAATGTCTGCCTCTGCATTGTTCCTGTTTTCTTTAAATGTATTTCCCAACACACTGGGGAACATGGAGGGGGTCAGAACGTGGCTGCTGCACATTCAGAGGGTGAAAACACAGGATGATGAATCCTAAAAAAACTTCTTTCTGCTCAGTTTCTTTGCAGTTCCCAGACCTCAGACATCCAGTGATGCAGAGCTGAAAACAGACATTTGGACTATCTGAGAAAATTTCTCCAGTGGCTGATGGCTTTTAGAGTACTATGCTTTTCTTAATACACAAAATATTGATGTTTCTAAGCTATCAATCTAGAAATAGCAGTAATTCGCTTCCAAGTTTGTTAATCCAACACTGATGTTTCCTCAGCTTAGTGGTTCTGTTACAATTCCAGTGAGACGTGCTCTAGAATTCTACAAGAGTTTTATACATTTAGCCATTACTTCCCAAGATGAAGACAGATAGTTGAGGTTTGGAGAATCCCACACGCTTCAGTCTTTTTATCTTTTCAGACAACTTACAAGTGTTGTATTGTGCAATATATCAATAAAAGCATTTAATCTCTTCCAGGTTTTCAGACAAGAAAGAAAGGCTGATGCATCTTAAAACCAAACAGAGAGAATTCCAAAAACAGTAAGTTGGAGTTATTAAGTTAATACAAACTCTAAGAACTCTCATAAAATCAAAACAGTCTTTCTAATGCACTGTTACTGGAGACAGACACAGTTCAGATAGTCATAAAACTTTCAATCCTGTTTTTTTCTCTAGTGTTTTGAAGGCCATGGAAGGCAAGGAGATAACTGATCAGCTGGTGAGTTGCTCCAAGTGTTCCACTGTCTTTAAACTCTCTGAATTCCTGGATCTCATAGTTTAAAGTTACAATTTACTTTGAGGGCATTGTGTTGCTTTTCCAAAAAAAAGCCTGTTGTAAGCAAAACTGAAATTGGCCCTGCAAGCAGAGCGCTCCAAACTGTCAGTATTTTTCATTTCTCCCTGGATATTTGTTCAATAACTAATTTTACTGATTGACTTTATACTAAGCGTTCGTTTTGTTTGTGGCGCTCCTCAGTGCACAAAACCCCTGTGTGAAATATTTAGTTGTTTGATCCATTTAAGAGCATCCTGCTCCTTGTGCACTAAAGCTGCTGCCGTTGTTGTTAATCATTAGTCAGTGTGTTTGAAGCCGTTTGTGCCCCGGAGTTGCTGAATGTTCTCTTTTCAGAGATGGAAGATAATGTCCTGCAAGATGAGGATTGAGCAGCTGAAACAGACCATTTGCAAAGAAAATGACGAAATTACAAGACGTGAGTAAGGCCTGTGCTTTTGTGATGTGAAAAACCTCCCCGTGCCTTAGAGTGAGAAATCAGGTTGGGGTGAATCTCCGAGCACTGGTTTTTTTAAAACGGTGAATTTCCAAACCGTCGCTTCTTAAATGAGCTTGAAGGCAAATGGGTGAGTGGGTTTTAGCCTTTTCATGCTTGGGTTTTAATTAGCAAACCTCAGGCATTATTCAGCTGGATGAAGATAGTTCTGCAACAGCTTTAGGAGTAAATGCTTAGCAGCCTGTGACTTTGGCTGTGTCCCTGGAGGTGGCTTTATTCAGCGTAGTGTTTCTGATCACTTCCTCTTGATAAAGAGGAGCAAACAGCTCTGCAGCTGTTGCAGATTTCATGAAACTGAGGTGGTTTAACCCACACCTGCCTAAAACCCTAAAATCCTACTTGAGCAAGAGTCCCTGAAATACAGTGTGGGCTGGTGAGTTGCTCCATACAGAAACTCATTAGATTTTTTTTTTTTACACTAAATTTGTAGGGTCATTTTTCAGAATAGAATAGGCAGCACAACCTGCATGCAAAAGTAGTAGAGGAAGCATATTGATTGAATCAGGGATATTTTTTTATGGCTTGGAATTCAGGAGGAGTCATCAGAGAGTGGAAGCAGAGGCATAACCTGAGCATAGTTTAGAGTAGCACAGGTTTGTGGTGATAACAGCAAAAAGGCTGAGATGCAAAAGGATTTTCAGTTACTAAGGAGGATGGATACTAGCAATGGGAAATGTATAATAAGTAAAAGGTGAAGGAGTAGACAAGTCTGTTAATTAACAGAAATGAGAGCAAGTAACAGTGCAGAGAAGTCTGAAGCAGTCAGTGCTGCCTTTGCTTCATCTGTCCACAAAGAAAATGTGATCAGCTGCTTAGCCAGATTAAATTTGACATCATGAGAGGACTGCAGGCTAGGGAAAGGAAACAGACAGCTAAATATTATTTTGGTTGTGTCAACAAGACCTTATGAAAGTTAAGGAACAAGCTGAAGTAGTCTGGAGCACTTGGAAGCACATGAGAGAGGATGTCCCAAGAAACAGAGTGAAAACAGTACCTGTTTTCAAAGGATGGAGGAAGGAAGAACCTTGAGCTAATGACACAGTTGCAAACCTGTGGGCACTCTGCTGGTAATAGAAGGGAAGGGGGTTAAAAATAGGCATCACTTTGCTATGAACAGGCCATGTCAAATCAACCCCTTGTGTGGGGATCAAGTGCTGTAGTGGAGGATGAGGCAGAAACTGCACTTAACTTGGATTTGGCCACTACCTGAAACTGTCTTGTGAGCAAACAAAGGCATTTGTTCAGAGTGTAATCCCTGCGAGGCTGACACAAAAGGTTAGAAAAGCTGCATTCAAAGAGTGGGGACACTGGTCAGACCGAGGAGATGAGACAGGTGGAGCTCAGCAGGAGCCAGCGCTGGCCCAGGTCTGCTCAGTATTTCCCATAATAGCTCACGTGGTAGAGTAGAAGGTGGGATGGAGGAAGCCAAGGTGGATGATTTCTGCAGAGAACAGGAGCCCATTCAAAGTCATGCAGATAAATAAACAGAATTACTTGAAAAGGACAAAGCTGAGTGCACCTTGTTCAGGAAAGAGAAACATAAACCCAAAGTGGGGGATGCTGGTGAGATCGGGCAGGAAAGGATCTGGAGAACTGCAAATTAAAGAAAAAAAATTATCAATCTGATGCTGCTCCAGAAAGGTTCAGGCCTTATTCTGGGCTAACTAATACAAGCGTTGTATTTAGGATGGAAGCAGTTGCCCTGCTGTGCCCAGCACTGGTGTTGCCTCAGTGGAGGTCTGGTGTCCAGTTTGGGCCAATTTAAGAAAGATGCAGATCAACTGGAGAAAGTCTGGAAGAGAGTATTGGGAATAAGGCACAAGGAACAGATAAGAAAACTGGTGCTTGATTTAGAGAAGAGGAAGGTGAAGAAAACCAAGCTTTTCAGTAGGCAGAAGATCATTATTATGGAGATTGTGATTACTTTTTATCCTGTGAAGAAAGGAAAAGAGGAAATGGACGTGACTTTGAGGAACTTAGTCCCTTTTTCTCAAAAAGCAGCCCTGAAGGTGGCAGAATGTCAGCACCAACCAGGGAGGGGAGCTCCTCCACTTTTGTACTCTTCTGTGAAGTTTATTATCTGCAACTTTTGCAACTTCTCTTGATTCACAGTGAACTTGATTAGATTTAACCTACCAACTGAGCTAACTATTGCCCAACTAACCTGTTGTTAGCTCAGTTACACCAAAATTGCTCTTGCAGATAGACCTAAAATTAACTCCTGCCATGAGTAGCCAGTAGATGAGGAACCCCAGCCTGGTTCAATCTTTGGCCACAATAGAAAGTGTGAAAAGGTTCTTTCCCTTCCCTCCTGTCTGTGGAGAGCAGTTCAGGGAGATGAGCTGGCAACCCCCTGGCAGAGATCAGTGTGCCTGGGCTTGCATTTATCAGCCACTGCAGGCATGTGGCACAGAGTGGTGTCCTGAAACACTCCTGGGGACAAATTTTAATCACCCTCATACACTGGATCATAAAGCAGAGGTGCAGTGCATGGAAAAGGACAGTTGTTTCTGCACTGGTACTTCTGAAGAGGAAATGTGTGTGCGGTGTTCTCCCCTGCTCTCAAATAATTGCTGTTGGACCTGCAGGGAAGGGAGTTCACTCTGTGAAAAAGTAGCCTTTCAAGTACATGAATGTGAAAATTGAACAGATGGATGTTTTCTTCCTCCTCTGTCTCTTATTCTTTATGCAAAGAGAGAGTTTGGGAATATGAATGCAAGCGTTAATTGATTTTCTGTTGACGTTAGAGGAATGCTTAAAGCAATTACAGCTGCCACACAGGGATTGCTCAGAGCAAAGCTGGGTTCACTACTGCTCCTCTGACAGGGGTCACTTATTTTGTGGCCACGAGGAATGTTTGTTCTTATCTGCATGGAGGAGCTACTCTCACCTTCTTTAATTTGGGCCTTTGCATCTCCCACTCGTCAGATCTTCCTTCCTACCAGACACATCATGGTTTGCAGCAGATCAGATGACTGGGAATAGTTCCTGATGTTCAGAGAAAGCAGGCTCTGTGCCTGCAGGGTCAGGCACCCTTCAAACCAGGGTGGATTGAGAGTCATAGACATTTATTTGGGGAGTGTGTAAGAAATCTTTCCCTATGCTTTTGAAAGGCAGAGGTGGCTGACTCTCTGTAGCACCACATGTTTGTGGGAGCACTGCTGCAGTCAGTTATTTTTATAGCAGAATCAGCAGATCATAGAATCATTAAGGTTGCAAAAGACCTCTAAGATCATCAAGTCCAAGCCCTGATGCTTCAAGATGCTCTTGAAGGCTGTTTTCCCAAGCCTGATGTACGGAGTGAATCCAGGAGGTTGCAGCACTTGAGTACACGAGCCCATTTCTCATTCTGTGCCTGGAAAGGGGGTTAGCCAGTGTTCCCTGTGGAAACAAGGAGCCTGCACCCCTGGGATCCAAGTGCTTTAAGAGCACATCCCTGAGTGTGAAGCCCAAATAAGACACACTCACAGCAGCAGAGGTGCCAGAAATGGTGAATGAAGATGCTATCTGCACTTGGTTTTGGCTGCAAGCGGGGCATGGCGCTTTGGCCAGCACCCTGCAGACATGTACAGTCAGGCTATTTCTGTCAGGATGATTACCTCAGGGTTTAATTAAACTGGGAAATCTTGGCTTTTCTGCTCCAAATCCAAAAATAGCTGGGTAGAAGATAGGGAGAGAATAATCCCAGTCGCAGCCTCTTTGGAGACCTCCAGAGGAGATTAAAAAGTTGTGCCACTGAGCAGCTGGAAGATGTTAATAGTTTCGCAGGGTTTTCTCTTTCGGGCTGCTGTAGCTCTCGTTGTCCATAAATATTAATAAAGCTTTTCCCCAGCTTTGCCACAAGCGGCTCCCAGCCCCTCTTCCAAGGGTAACATCTGCTGCTGTTCCCACAGACACGGAGGGGCTGCTGAGGATTAAGGAGGAGAACCAGAAGCACTACCGGCGGGCTCAGCGGCACCAGGAGAAGAAGGAGAAGATCCAGAGGCACAACCGCAAGCTGGGAGACCTGGTGGAGAAGAAAACCTACGACCTGAAAACGCAGTACGAGCACCTGGCCAACCTCCGCAGGACACACATCCTGGAGCTCACATCGGTCATCTTCCCCATTGAAGAAGTGAAGGCAAGCATGAGGTACGGAAGGCTTTACCCTTCTGGGCTCATTTTGCTTGGCTTGAAACACCCCAGAAGGGAGTTGTGTCAGTCTAAGGGAGAGGCTCTGGCTCCTGTAGCACCTGTGGGGAGGAGGAGGAGGTTTGTTCCCCAGAGTCAAAGCTTCTCACCCAAAGGTAGAGATCCAGAATAGCAGAATCTGGAGGTGCTTCTGTCTCCCCACTGAATGAGCTGTGTGTTAAACTTCCTTAAAATACGGACTCGCATCCCTGGAAGGGTCCAAGGTCAGGTTGGGTGGAGCTTGGAGCAGCCTGGTCTAGTAAAAGATGCCCCTGCCCATGGCAGAGAGTGGAAAGAGATGGTCTTTAAGGTCCCTTCCAACCCAAACTATTCTGGGATTATACAAAAATAAGTCACTAAAAATCCCAAACCGTTCTGGGATTATACAAAAATCAGTCATTAAAAATCCCAAGCCAAAGGGAAAGTCGTTTTGGGAATAAGGAATTTTGCAGGACTGTTTCTACAAGCATTTTTCCCCTCGGTGAAATCTGGCTCAGCGCCTGCTGAACGCATGTTTGATTAGATTTTTCAAACCTCTTTTGCAACCCTCTCCGTGTCCTGCAGAGACCCCGCGGATGTGTCATCTGAGAGCGACAATGCCATGACCTCGAGCACTGTGAGCAAGCTCGCGGAAGCCAGGAGGACCACGTACCTGTCGGGGAGGTGGGTGTGTGATGACCACAACGGGGACACCAGCATCAGCATCACAGGGCCTTGGATCACCCTTCCTAACAACGGAGACTACTCAGCCTATTACAACTGGGTGGAAGAGAAGAAGACGACACAAGGGCCTGGTAAGGAGCAAGGTCTGATTTTTAGGCCCTGAGTGCCAACAGAAGGCACCTGAGCAGTGAGCGAGGAGCAGGACACTGGTCCATTTGTTCTCACCCAGAGAAACCTGAGTCAGAAATAAATACCGGTGTAGGGATTATAGACAGAGGTTCCCTGCCCGGTTGGAACTGGGTGATCTTTAAGGTCCCTCCCAACCCAGTCCGTTCTGTGATTTTATGAATAGTCTGCTGAAATCCTCTTCTGCAGGAAATGCTCACTGGGACACACAGCACAATGTAATAGAGAAATAAAGTTAATTATTCACAGTTTTGACACGGTTCACATGCCGTCATCTTAACAGGAATTCCAAGAATTACTATTTTCTTCCAACTTCTGACAGATTTCACTGTAAATGATTGCTAGATTCAGGCTGTTCTCCCTACTTCCAACTGACATTTTCCAGAGCAGACTTCAGTAACCCATTAACACACCCACCAAGGCTTCATTTAAAACAAGATTTTCGTGTTGTTTTTATTTCTTTTTAGATATGGAACATAATAACCCTGCTCACACCATCAGTGCTGCATTGTGCTATGCAACTCAGCTCGTTAACACTTTGTCTCTCATACTTGATGTAAACCTTCCCAAGAAGCTCTGCAACAGGCAAGTAAACACCAGAGGTGCATCAGTGACCAGTCTGGGCTGCCCTTAGATCAGTCAAGAATTGGAACAGCTTTTATGGTGACACTGATGGCTCATGGATTTTGGGGCTGTTTGAGGAAAGGAATAGTAGGATTTTACACCACAGTCAACAGTCCCTCCTTTTTTACCTCCTGAGAGGGTAGACCAACCATCCCAGCTGGAAATCACACCTTTCTAATCGGTGTATTCTGCATCATCACCTCAGAAAGGAAATCTGGCAAGTCCATGAATAGCACTTTTCATTTTATTGCACTCCCACTGTGCTTCACAAAATCCCAGCCCAATTCAGCAGCTCTTGAATAGCGCTGCTACATTCTGTGCTGTAAAGCAGGGCCTTATAATGTGGCATGGCAGCAGTGGGATTTCCTTTGGGATAAAACTCCCGTGGGGAACATCCCTGGCTGCCAGAGCCGGGAGTGCTTTACACAAACCCACTTTGGGACGAAAAGCACTGTTAAATTGTTGATGTCTGTGTGGAGCAGATGGATTTGTACAGAAGTCCTGAAGGAGCTGTAGACCAGGGGTCTCAAATATGCTGCTGAAATTCTTTTTAAGTGTTTAAGGTAGTGGTTTTTGAAGTGAGGGCACAAAAACTGTGTAGGGCTTCAGCTTTTTTTTTTTTTTTCACCCCATGACAAAGGGTTAGAACTGGATGATCCTGAATGTCCCTTCCAACCCAAACCATTCTGTGATTTTGATTTGGGTCCTCAGCCTTCACAGAAGGAAAAGGTTGGGAGCGGGAAATGATACAGGATTTAAAAGGAGATCTCAAACAGTTTGATCACAGTGGATCTTTGGGTTTCATACAATTCACACCACCTGTCCTGTGGAAACCTGAGACCAGGGCAAGCAGGGCTTGTTGATAAGATGCTACCAATCTTGCCAGGTGAAAAATGAATCTCCTGAGCACTCTAAAACTGGCTGTACACCTTAACCAAGTGCTCCCTGCGAGGATGTTTACTCCAGGGTTTGTTCTAGGAAGCCAGGGCACGGAATGCTGATGTCTCCAGTAAGTGTGTTGTCACAGCATTTTGCCTTCTGTGTATTTATTTCATGCGTGTGTGGTGTTTTAACAGCGAATTCTGTGGAGAGAATCTCAGCAGACACAGGTTCACACGGGCAGTGAAGAAGCTGAATGCTAACATCCTTCACCTTTGCTTCTCTCAGGTAGGGGCAATGCACATTTGCATTCTTTAAATTGCTTTTAAAATACCAGCTGTGCCTGCTGGTTTCTTCCAGGAACTGATGATGTCTTTTTCTTTTCTCCTTCCCCATGGCAGCATGTAAATTTGGATCTGTTGCACCCACTGCATACCCTCAGGAACCTCATGTACCTGGTCAGCCCAGACACTGAGAACTTGGGCAGGTAAGAAAGGCAAAATCTCAAATCCCTTGGGGCTGAATCCCTTTTGAATTTACGCCTTTGCCTTGTTTCTTATGAGGGAAATCCTCTTCTGCTGTACCTGCAGGTCAGTGCTCAGCACAGAAATTCAGGGGGAGACACGAGAGAACAGGAAAAGGGGATCCTGAGTAGGAAATTAGATTTCAGAGACGTGTGTTTGCTGTGTCTCAACGTCTGGCAGGCCCAGCTGGAGGCTTGGTAGCTGATGATGGACTCATTTCCCCCATCCCAGAAGCAGGAACTCCTTCCCCCCAGGGAACAGCAGCACATATGCCAGGCAGCTTTGCCATGCTCTAAACGTGACCCAGCCCACACCTTGCCAACATGTGAATACCTGAGAGCATCCAGCAGTATAAACCCCAAAAAGAATCCCAGGCAAAGCTTTCCCAAAATACTTCCAATCAATGAACTCCCTAGACCAAAGCTGACACTTCAAAGGGTATTCATTTATATGCAAATTAAGATTAAAGACAACTTTTCTGTTAACTTAGTACGTGATGAAAAGAACGTCAGTTCCTGGCCTTGCGTGGACCAAGGTTAATAATCTTTTTGGGATTCTTTTTTTTTACAACTTAAATATAAGAAGGCAAACAACATTGATTTCCCATTGGGATAATCCAGCCAGAAGTCACTTGTTCCTGAGACAGTTTCCAGTATTGTTTGATGTGACTAGTGCTTTAGACCTCCCCCCCCCCTTAGGTGTAATGTTCTGAAATCTATAGTTCCACTTTGTCCTCGTGTACAGATCTAGTTTTATTCAAAAACCTGCAGTGCCACTAAGAGGAACTGCCTCTTCCCAATTACCTTGTGTTCTCTGGATATATCCCTACTGAGTCACAGCCTAAAGACATGGGGAGCCAAATCATTGTAATATAGCTTAGTTTGGAAAAAAAAAAATATCTGTGCTTGCTGCTGCTTGCCTGAAAACAAGGAAAGTGCAGGAAATGCCCAGAGGATGGAGAGCTGTGTCCTGGAAAGCAGCTCCTGTCAAAGGTCCAGGTGCCACAGTGGATACCTGTGCAGGTGTCACAGAGCTCCATCACTTGGGGGTGGTAAGAGATTACAGGAGAGTTGGAGAAAATACCCACCAGGCTGCTGAATGGCTTTAGAGACACCACTGGGAGCAAAGGGTATGAGCTCACATACACTCAACACACATTATTTGCCCACAAGAATGAAGGTGGGGATTCTGCTTCCTTGTGTCGTCCTCCCACAAGGCTGGGTGAGTTCCTGGAATGGATTGTGTCACCAGGCAGGAGTTACAGGGCTCAGGACAGGGAGAACGGGTGGAACTGTAGTGGCCTTTGTTACAGAGGAGGTCACTTGAGATGATCTAATGGTCCCCTCTGGCCTCGAACCTGATGACTCTCTTCTCATGTTGCCTTGTTAAGCAAAACACTTTGCCAGGAGGCAGCACTCCCATTCCTTTCTGGATTATGAAAGAGCACTGTTTGTCTTTAATTTCTCAGCTGGCTATAAATTTTGCAGCAAGCAGCTCTATTTTTCTTAAGATACCTAAGCCTTTAGCTGTCTGATAGATAATCTCCTTTATACACTGCTGTTTTCATATACATATAATTTTACCAAGCTTTGATTGTCTGGATTAAAGTTTTCCATGCTAAGTCACTGCTTCAGGCTCCTTCTCCCACTAAGGCTGGAGAAACTCTTGCCTGTGTTAAACAGTTACTGTGTTTAGTGGTTGGACTAGGTGATACTGGGGGTCTTTTCCAACCTAAGTGATTCCATGAAATTCTTGCTCATATTTCCCTGAGCAGCTTTGGAATGAACTCTGGCAGGAACACTGCTCGCTGTGGGCAGTGCTCTCTGTGAAACCCTCAGAGTCTCTGACTGTGGGTCACAAGTGCCTGCTTTGGCTCAGGGAAGGTGATTCTGATTCGGGCTGGAGCACAGGCAGCCCAGAGCAGCGGGATGGGGTGGGATGCAATCGCTTCTCCCACCAGGCCGTGGCAGCAGGGAACTCGGAGTCACGGCACACGTGGGTTTTAGCCAGGACTTCTGGAGATTCAGCCCCTGCTCAAAGCAGAGCCAAGTGCAGCAAGCGCTCAGAACTGGAGCATCTCTCCTGTGAGGAAAGGCTGGGGGCGCTGGGCCTGTTCAGCCTCAAGGAGAGGTGACTGAGAGGGGACCTCATCAGTGTCCATCAGGATCTGAAGGGAGCCAAGAGGGTGCCAAGCAATAGGACAAGACACAACAGGCAGAAACTGATACCCAGGAAGTTCCACCTGAATACAAGGAAGAATTTTCCTGTGTGGGTGACTGAGCATTGGAACAGATTGCCCAGAGAGGGTGTGGAGTCTCCCCTGCTGGAGATACATTTGAACACAGTCCTGTGCCATTTGCTCTGGGATGGCCCTGCTTGAGCAGGGAGGTGGGACCAGATGACCCACTGTGGTCCCTTCCAGCCTGAAGCGTTCTGTGACTGTGCGTGGTGGGGTTTGGGGTGTCTCTGGGCAGCCTGTTCCAGTGTCTGACCAGTCTCATGGTGAAAAGGATGCTGAGGTGTCGCTCAGGGCAGAGGGAGAAGTCTCCATGAGGCACTTGTGCCAGGTCTGCAAGTTACAGGCTACACCCTGACAGAGCTGAGCCACCTCACCTGGCTGGGGCTGGTGTTGGAAATGAAAACTGTTCCACATCAGGCTAAGATTCCCACCAGTGGAGCTCTGAGTTATCACCAGTGGCGTGTGTTTCACGATCCCTGCCAAAGCAGAATGGCTCTCTCACCATTCCTGCTCCGTGGTCTGGAACCCTGTCACTTCCTCGGCCAAGTGCTTTTGTTTCACCACTGTCACAGCTCAGTTCCCTGTGCAGCTTCTCTGCCAGCTGATAAAGACAGGGCTGTGGCATCCCAGTGGAGCAACAGCCCCTCTCCTGCTGCTACCAAAGGGACTGATGGCACTTCTGTGCACGTTCACAGGTCTGGGCCCTTCGAAATCAGCGCTGACCTCGAAGACTCCATGGAGTTCGTGGATCCCAGCGCCGCCGGCGAGACGGACGAGAGCGGAGACGAGCACGTGAGCGACGAGGAGACGGACCTGGGGACGGACTGGGAGAACCTGCCGAGCCCCAGGTTCTGCGACATCCCCTCGCAGCAGGTGGAGATGCTGCAGAGCCAGAGCACCCAGGTGTCCCAGCCCATCGCCAGCAGCAGCGCCGGAGGGATGATCTCGTCGGCCGCCGCCTCGGTCACCTCGTGGCTCAAGGCGTACACCGGGCACCGCTAGCGAGGGACACGGGCCACAGGAGCTGTGCAAGGAACCCCTCCCCGACAGTGCTGTAGGAAACCTTACATATTCAGTTAAGTAGTGCCTGGAACAAAGAAAAGGTCAAGGACTTGGCGTTTTGTAAACCGGAAAAGAAAACAACCCCCTTTTTATTTACCCCAAGGTGACTGTGACGGTCCCGTTTTGTAAATTAGCTCCGGACTCCTGACGGACTCTGTGGCGGCACTTTGTGTCTCGGTTCTGTCTGCATTGAGTATCGAAGGACCCAGCGACCTCCAGCTCTACTGTCTGAAGAAGAGCCAGATTTTGGGAGTATTTGGACCGGGATGGGCAGAGGAGGCTGCTCAGGGCACGCTCTGCACAGTCGTGCAAATGCAGCTCCCACTTTCTTAACTCCTTACAGGGTTTTTCCTTCGTGTGTGTGTTTTAAATCTGTCTTGCATAATGCAGAAATGCGTATTTCTAAATTTTTTTCATTCAGGACATGAAAATTATGCATTTTTAACATGTTTTCTAATCTCTGTTGCCATATTTTTAATACAAAGAATCAGCGCGGGCAGGGAATTCACCCAGCAAATTGCTCTTCTTTTAGATTTGGTTGTGAATCTTTTACCCAGTTTTGCCGTAAGAAAACTGGCTTGTTTCATGCTGTTTCCACCGGTAGGTGTTCCAGCAGTTTCGTGTTGTGCTGTCCAAGGCACACAGGCTCTTTACTCTCAATACCATACACCAAAGAAGCACTGGATGTTCTCTTCGCTAGACCCACGCTCGGTGCCGATGCAGGATTGCGCCGTTGCAATAATACCCAGCCGGTTCCCACGCCACGTGGCCGCTTCTCAACATTAGCAACACCTCATTTCAAGCCAGTTTGGTGAAGTCACACGCTCTCCACACTGCACGTGTTTTTAACCCCGTTTTGTGTTTATGGTGGGGTTTTTTGTTTGCCGAATGCCAAGAGGTTGATTTCATCTCCCTGGCGCAGCAGGGGGTGGGATGCTGACAGGTGAGTCGGTGGACAAGCGCTCCTCCTCTTCCTCTGCCTTGTGGGATGGAGCACTCACGGATGGGTTGGCTCAGTGAGGCTTCCAGCGTGCAGTTGGGATGCAGAATTGGGATTTTTTTTCCACAGGGTCAGCCAAGGGACGAGCATCCTCCCATCCCTCCCCGAGGGAGGGTTTCTGCCACTGCCCCGCACCCCACACGGGGGTACCAGCTGAATATTGGGTCTCCCCGCCCCATCCCTTGTGCGGCAGCTCTTTCTTTTTGGCCTTGGGGTTGGGCATCTGTTGTCAGTAGTTTAAGTTTTCTTTCTGTTTTTTTTTTTAAACCAAAGACCCTTAAGTCCACACTAGCAACACACACTGTTGTTAGATGACAGCACCCTCGCTCCTGCTGCTCTCTTGGTCTAATAGTTGGGTGTGTTTTAAGAGAACAGCCCAAGCTCCCTCGCCTACTGGAGCCTGATCAGGGCGCAGGGGGTTTGGGCACTGTTGGCTCCACGGCACTTTATCACTCGCAGCTCTCAGAATCCTTCGCAGCTCTGAGCAACCAGCACACACCAGTACTGGATACTGGGCTCACAGCATTGTGCAGCCCCTTCTGGCTCCTCATTTATTTTGCACTGGACCCTGACATCCAAATACCTTTTTTGTGGTTTTTTTTTTTGTTTTGTTTTTAATAGGCATTTCAGTCCCTCTTTTGTTGCTGCCTTTGTGCTACTTGGAGCCCCAAAAGGTCAGGCCATGACTTGGCTTCGTACACTGTCACTGACTGAACTTAGGGAGAGAAAATCCAACACAATAACTTTTCTAAGCCATATCCTTCCTATCCATGTTTTCCAAAATAATTTATTTGCAGCCATGCCATGTTGTGAGAGTGCACAGGGGCAGGGCGAGGGTGTTGGAACGTGTCAGGGCGGGGCTTTTCACAGGGTTGGGGGGGGGAGCGCCTTTTTGTAACAGAACACAAAAGTTGTGGCGGTTTTTTACAAAGTGTTTTGCACATGTGTAGCTGAGCAAGAACTGTGTGTGTCCAAACCTTGAGTGCAATCACCAGGATTTGTTTTCCAGGTTTTTTTGGGGGGAGGGGGGACAGGGAGGGAGGGAGGGCAGGAATATCTGTAATTATAGCTATTTGAAGGCAGCCAGCTGAGAGTTTACAGAACACTTTGCGTAGCGTGAACGAACACGGGAATTTCAGTTCAGGGCGCGACTTTTGGCCATGCCCAGTGACGTGGGGTGGCCAATTTGAGCTGCCACGGCCCAGCCTGATTATGGGGGCCCAGCCCTCTCCCGAAAATCAGGTGTCTTTGAAGGGTCTCGGATGGGGCACCCACGGGTGGCTTTTCACCTGCGGCAACTCGCGGCCTCTCTCTGCAGTTTCTGAACCAAGATGTAACTAAACACAAATGGTTTGGATTTGTTTTGGTTTGGTTTGGTTTTTTTTCTAAGTTTTATTGTATTATTGCAATAAATCTTTAACAGTAATTTTTTTTTAAAGTTGTATATTTATAACTGTTACTTCTGTGTGGTCTGTTTTTCACCGTGCTGGGCAAAAGTACACAAGAATTTCCAGCCTTGAAAGCATCACAGGGACCAGACCTGTTACAGTGCAATCAGTCGTACAGCGGTGGAATAAGCAATACCCATTCTAAAAAAATACTCTTACATAAAATAACTGCATCTCCATGGGAGCAGGAGGCAGATTCCTGCACAACACACACACACACACATCCCTCTATGTACATGTAAACAGATAAATCTCTTGTGTGAGCCTGGCGTGGGGCTGGGGGGGTGTTTGTTTCTGCAGGTGCTGCTGGGTTCTTTCTGCATGCAAAGGGAGATGCCCTTCGGTACAAGGTCGTTTCAGGACACAAGGTGTGTCTTTTTATGGATGTAATTATTTAAGTGAAGCAGTGAGTGCTGAGCACCAGGGATGGGGAAGGGGCTGGGCAAGCTCTGCCCACAGGATCTGGTGGCCTGGCAGCCCATGGTTTACAGGCTGGAGGGGAACCAAGCCCTCCCATTCAGTATTTTGGGATGTATCCAGGGGGGGGAGGACTGATGCCCTGTGATTGCTGGCTGCTGCCCACTCAGGACTGGGGCAGAAGCCACCTGGGGCTCCTGCACACATTGCTGGGGGCAGTTTGCTGTCTCAGTCACAGTGCAGTCATGGCCATGGGCAAAGCCAAGCCTGGCTCTGAGCTCACCTCATGCCTACGGGATGCTCAGGTCAGTTCTGCTTAAGCAGGGCCACAGCAGGTTTTGTCCTCTGCCCACGCTGTTTGTGGCAGGAGAGCAGCCTGGTCATGCCCCGAGTGCTGTCCCTACTCCAGCGCTGCCTGGGCCAGCCAAAGGCAGGCTGGGAAGAGAAACAGCTCAGGGTGAGGTTCAGCACCATTCCCACTGTGCAAGAAGTGGGACTTGAGACAGAGGTTGGATGTTTCAGTGCAATTCTGTGCAGGTGTGGAATCCCAGAATGGTTTGGCTTGGAAAAGACCTTAAAGCCCATCTCGTTCCAACCCCCTGCCATGGGCACGGACACCTCCCACCAGCCCAGGTTGCTCCAAGCCCCGTCCAACCTGGCCTTGGACACTTCCAGGGATCCAGGGGCAG
>JAWWEU010000158.1:61511883-61554301 GCA_035583155.1 Acropternis orthonyx
CTCTGCAAGGGGCTCTCAGGTCTCCCTGGAGCCTTCCCTTCTCCAGGGGAACACCCCCAGCTCTCCCAGCCTGGCTCCAGAGCAGGGGGGCTCCAGCCCTTGGAGCATCTCCATGGTCCTAAAGACAGTTCCAGGGGCTGGCACAGGGACAGGAACTGCAGGAAGGGTCCTGAGTCCCACGGCAGCATCTCAGCAGAGACAGAGACAGCAAAGGGAAAAGCTGCTGCAGGAACAGCCGGGATGGAGCAAGAGCCCAAGCACAAGCCTCAGCCATGGGTGGCTTTTTCTGTGGTGTCCATGCCTGGAGAGTCCCAGAGCTCAAGGAAAACTGGAAGCTTATGGACAATGGAAATGTTATTACAACTTCTTTGCAGGCATATCTGGAAATTGAGTCCAGACACTCCAACTGCTCCCAGGCAGGGAAGTCAAGCACATGGTGCAGTCCTTCATCCCCTGTTCTGAGCTTTGTAAATCCAACACCGGGTTGTTGATTTAATTGCCTCTTACGAAACAAGAGAGCCCACTGGACCTTGGGTTCTCCCTGAACCACCCACTAAAGCAGCAGAAATCTGCACTTTACTGCTTTTTAGGAAAAAGAAGCCTGCAGGCAGCTCGGTGTGGCCACACTGGGAACCAGCCCACGTCTGGATGCAAAAGCTCGTTCTGCAAAACAATTTTTAACAGCAAAGCTGTGCAACAGGGACAGTTCCAGCAAACAGTGTAATAAATGATGTATAAACCAGCCCATGCTCCCCGGCCAGCTTGGGGGGAGGGCAGGGATGGTGTAGAGTAGACAACAAGTTGTCCTCCGGATTTACCTGCTCCAAGGAACAAAACAGCCTAATGATATTATTTTATCCTTGTTTTTCCTCTTGTTCAACAAAGGTGACCAAAATCTCACACTCTCTTCCAAGAAAAAATGACCTCACTGGCCCCTTATCTAATTACAAAATATTTTCCTCTGCTGCTCCACTCCAGCCTCGCGGGGACTTTTCCTTCTCTGTTGTCAGCCTCAAGTTTTCCAGAGCCTTGGGTGGGGGGGGGCAGGAAAGCAGCTTCTTTCCCCTTCCCTTTAATCAGAATCAAGCTGAAGGCCTTTGATGCCGATGGCTTTGGCAGAACAGCAGCCTGGCAGTCGCTGTGCTGCTCGTCCCAGCGCAGCCCAGGGAAGGTTGTCACACATTAACCAGGGATCCTGCTTTCCCTCTCGCTCTTCCCAGCCGATTACAAGGCGGCCACACCCTCCTTTTAGACTCCCGATTTTCATTCCTCGTGGCTGTCATCATGTCTGCAGCGAGGGAGGGGTGGCTGACTGCCCGGGGTGGCAGGAGCAGGTGAAGGCAAAAAATAAACCCAGCACAACCTTTAAATCTCCCTGAGCTCATCAAACCCACCCTTGGGGGCTGTAAGGGCTCGGTTTTCCTCCTCTCGCAGAGAGTGGAAAGAGTAAAAGCATCCGCCTTCGGACCCTCTCTGTCCTCACGCTCCGGAACCAGGTGAGTCGCTCCGTGTGATCCCAGGGCAGGTGAAGAGGAGGAAGGTGGGAAGCTCAGCCCGGTCCCCACAGCCAACATTTTTCCACACCTTGCTGATCCAGTGCCAACAGGATGAACCAGGTGCAGGGCCATCCATGCAGAGCCCCTGCCCTTTCCAGGTGCTCCCTGGGGTTTGCAGGGCAGAGAAAGGCCCGGGACGAGCTCCATGGGAAGGTGGCACCAGCTCTTCTTGCAGCAGGTCAGAGATTTTGGCTGCTCCAGCTGGAATGGTGACTGCCAGGAGTCCATCCATGCCCTGAGAAGGGGCAGAGAAACAGCACCAAGTGTGGGGGAGAGGAGGAGGGACCTGGACAGTGCAAAGGCAGAGCTGCCACACTCCCTCTGGCTCCTTGGATAAACGGCAGCTGCTCCCCTGGCTCTGCCTCCAGGAGCTGGAATGGGGCTGCTGGATTGTCCAGGGTCCACTCCCAGACTTCCAACCCTCAGAGGGGTGTAACTGGAGTCTGGATCACAGCAGTGCAGGAGGGGAATGTATTCAGGGAAAGACTCCCATAGATGCCGTGCTCCGCTCCCATTCCCAGTTGGAGGAAGAGCTCTTCACCTGCCACAGACCTTCACAACTCCCCTGGAAAGCACCAACTCACACCCAAGGAATGAGATGCCAGAGGCTGCAGCAGAGCAGGGCAAAGCACTGCGGGGATTCCTCGTGGAAGGGAAAAATTCCACACAGAGCAGATGGCAAAGCTTCCAGCACATCACAGAGCCAAGGCAACTCCACATTCATCCAACTGGAGCCAGGGTCTGTCCCAGAGCATCTAGGGAACAAGCCAGGTGCTCACACAAGAAACCAAGAAGCAGGATGACTGGAAAGTCTCTCTTTTTGCAAGCTTTGCACACCTAGCACCAGCATTCCCGCCAGCAGGAGCCTCTGCTGCACGCAGGGCTGAGAGGAAGGAAAGGAAAAGCTGGAGTCTGTGTATGTTACAGCAGGGAGTTCTCCAAGGAACAGAGAGTTGAGGGGGTTTTTTTTGTTCCTGTGGTAGTAGGAGGACAGGTTTGCTAGAGGAAGCTCACTGCACGTCTGAACTACAGCACAGCACCAAGTTTCTGCCACATGTTTCACAGCATTTTTATTCTGGGGCAAAAGTCTTACAAGAGAAAGTCTGGTAAGGCAGATCTAGAATGCAGGTTTTATTTATGTAAAAAAAAAAAAACAAAAAAAAAAACAAAAAACCAAAAACAAAACCCAGACAACAGGGGTAAGGTAGACAAGAACTTTTTTTATATTCTGACTATACAATAATATTCCTCTCTTTTTTTTCTTCTTCTTTAATCCACTGCCACGCTACTATATTGGATCTGTTTTATAGCCTAAGTTTCAGGTTGTCCAGTTAAGTTGTCTGCAGCCTCTTTATAAACAAGTTGACCTTTACCTATTTAGAGTTTCTTCTCAGAAACATTCATATATTATACGGAATATACAGATTTTGAAACAAGACACTTAAAAACACACACACCTATAGCCGCAACACTGGGATAGCTGCATTGTAGGGGGTTACCTTGTTCAGCCAGCTGTAGACTCTGTATGTACAATTAGTTTTGATAGTGTTATTTACAGAGATGGACTAAAAGCTCTCTTTAATCTAAAAGGTAAAGGCTCTTGTGTTTGAGTATGTGCAGTTTCATAGCCCTGTGGAACAACAACAACAAAAAAAAAAAATAACCACGACAATTATATACACTGTAAACAGCACAAGGCATGAGATTCTCCTCCTACCCCGAAACAATCTCGCAGGAAAAGTGTATGTGCACTAATATTCCTCTTCCACTTCGGCTCCCGCTCCTCTCGTTTTCTTATGGATAGCACGGTTAAAGCTGTGGCAGGCAGGGACCCAGTGATTGTCGTGGAGACCCAACTTACAGCCCGGGATGCCCTTCTGGGACCGGTGGCAGCACATCCAGTAGCCAGGCCCGTAGGGCAGAGCCTGGCAGTAGGGCTTGGGGTGCCACCGGCACAGCGACACGTCCCCCTTGACGTATTTCTTCTTGCACTGCTTGCAGGGGTCCTCCCGGTACCGGGGGTCCCGGACCCAGCGCGAGTCCGCCGGCCGGATGTTGTAGTACTCAATGATGAACTTGAAGTAGTAGCAAGTGCATTTGAGGGCCACCAGGCTCCTGGTAGGAAGCAAGCCGAAGATCTTCACTATGATGTGGTGAGGCAGGAAGGCCATATACTGCTGAGGCTCCAACAGCTGCTGGATTTTAAACCTGGTCTCCAGAAAGTCATGCGAGACCTGCCTTTTCAGGCAGGAAGCATCAAGTACTTGCAAGGCCCCTTCTGCGGGAGGGACAGAGGGGGCCGATGGCTCTGTGGGGACACTGCTTCTGACACACGACCTGCCAGATGCCAAAGCATCCTCATCCTCATTTTGGGCTCCTTCTCCTGGCTTCTCTTGGGTACCTTCCCGTGGTGGCTGTTGCTCATGAGCACCAGGCTGCTCATCCTGGAGAAAAAACAGCCTCCCCGGGAGCGAATCCTCACTGCAACCGGAGAGCTTCTCTTTCCTGCATCCTTTCTCGGTCTTGGTGACGGATATACTGATGCACAGGGGCTCCTTCCTCGCAGGAAGCAGGCTCTGCTTCGGGAAAGCCACAGGCTCCTTCGACGTACAATCAAGAGCGGCGTCCCTGCCCTGCAAGGGGCCCGCTGGCAGCCTGGCAGCGGCAGGGCCGGGGGACAGCAGAGCCCCGGGAGGCTCGGCCCCCGCCTCGGCCTCGCCCCTGCCGGCCGCCATCGCCAGCACCGCGTGGGCAAGTCCCGGGCCCACGCTCCCCATCCGGGTATCCAGCCCCGAAGGAAAAGGCTGCCGAGCAGAGGCACTGCCATGCCACAGCTCGGCGTCGCCCAGAGGGCCACAACGGCCTCCATACCCAGCCTCTGCCACGCCAGCCTCCTCCAAGCCATCCCCCTGAGCCAGGACCCCCGGGCCTCCCCCCTTCCCCGCCTCCCCCTCGGGCTGGGTGCCAGTGGCCAGGAGCACCCTCCCGACATTCCTCCGGAAGCTGTTGTTCCGGGAGAGGCTCCCGGCCTCCCGCTCGCTCTGGCGCCTCAGGCACTCCGACTCCAGCTTGGCCACCATGTCCAGCACACGCACGGGCTCGCTCTGCTGCTCGCCGGCGCCGCAGGGTCCCCTCTCCGCGGGCACCTCGCACGCCCCGGCCGAGGAAAAAGGGTCGGAGCCGGGAAGGGCTCCCTTGGGCTGAGCGCTCGGCCTCGTGGCAGGAGCAGCTGTGCAGGTTTTAGCACAGTCCACCAGCAAAGCGCTCGCCCGCTGCTCCAGGAAAGCCACCATCTCTATCACCGACAGGGACCGGCCCGGGAACGCCCCCTCCCCGCTGTCATTCCCGCAGTGCACCGAGCAGTGCTCGATGCCACAGGCAAAAGGCTCCGGCTGGGAGCACCTGGCGTTGGCCTCCCTCATCCTTTCCAGTTGAATTTTGGCTTTTTTGAGGTCCACCGATTTTTTCCTGCGCTTGGCCGTCCTCCCGTCGATATCCCACGTGCTCTTGATCTTCATGGAGCCCACCCGGCCGTTGCTGCTGCACTGCTGGGCTGCGAAGAACGCGATCTTCTCCTTCGTGTTGCCAGGTTTCACCACAGCCCACACGTCCAGCGGCCCTTCCCCTTCCTCTCCCTGGTGGATCGTCGCAGACAGGCCGCTCTTCTTCTCCCTCGCGCTTGGAGCATCCGCTGGACCCTTCCCGTTCATATTGCACATAGTATTTGGATAAATGATCCCCAGAAGCTTTTGAGATGGAGTCCCGAGGGAGGGTTTTGGGAAAACGCTCAGTTTGGTGCAGGTGGTGTATTTTTCTCCTTGTGCTGACCCCTGATGGCCTCGCAGGGAATCCTGGCTTATTTCTGGGGATCGCTCTTTCTTCTGTAACTTGAGATATGGCTTTAAGTGCATACCAGAAACCCTGGGAAGACAAAAAGGGGAGAAGTTATAGGGTGCAAATTATATGCCTGCCTGGAATTAGAGAAGGTGGCCCAGCGTGGGCACCAGCCCACAACTCCAAAGGAACCACAAGAGAAAGGAAAAGCAGCAACCAAGGGGACAATATCCACGCTTGGAGAACTTCCTGCAGCAGGAGAGAACTTCCCATTGCAGAAATCTGTTGCAAGGAGGAATCCTAAAGTTTTAGTTCTACGAGCTGTGGAAACAAAGCCAGTGGTTCATTCCAGAGTTAGAGTCATCCTTCTGCCCACTCATTCCTTAATCCAGCTGTAAGGTACACGTGGGTTTATCTGGACATCAGCTGCCAGATACCATCTTTTCTGGAGATAAAGCACAGTTGAAGTAGAGCTGGAAAGGGAAATTAGCAAGTGTAATATATTCATCAGAGATCCCAGTGGATATCTAAACTCCTAATACCACCCACTATCCCAGAATGGTTTGGGTCGGAAGGGACCTTAAAACCATCTCGTTCCCACCCCCTGCCATGGGCAGGGACACCTCCCACCAGCCCAGGTTGCTCCAAGCCCCGTCCAACCTGGCCTTGGGCACTTCCAGGGATGGAGCAGCCACAGCTTCTCTGCGTGATGAAACCTATCCTTTAGAATATTGCTAATTGTAAATCTGGTGACTTTCCCTGTGTTATTTATCAAATGCCCCCCCCAAAAGCGACAGAAGCATCACATGTGGGCTGAGGAGACCCACTCTCAAGGACGTGTTTTTATGGTTGGGAATTTAAGAGCTGTGAAGCACCACTTGAGTGCTGCTGACACTGCAGCAACAGCCCCAGCCACTCAGCTCCTCCCCTGTCACACCTTCACAGCCACCTTCCACTCAAAGCTCAGAGCCACACAGGGTGCAATCATCAGGAGACTCCAGGCTCTTCTCCCAGGAGTATCACATAAGCATATTACAGAACTAACTATAGATTATGTTTCCATGGTAATCTTTGAATTGTTACACTCAAAGGCCTCCTCTTTGAAATGGGGATAATCTGTCCTTGCTAGCTGAAGAGCAGCAGGTTCAATGCCACATCCATCATGAGCCAACACAGGCACATTCAGGCACTGAGGATGTTCCCCCCGAAACCACCATCAAGACAATTGCTTAAGTGTTGCACTCCTAGCCTAAAAAACAGCTTTTAATTAAAAACCCCAAGCCGTAACATCTATAAAGTCTGACAAATTTATAGCTGATGCTGTCCAAGTAGAGGAAGCTTCCAGCACTAGGAGCAGCCATGCTACTTAACCACTGCTTTCCCTGGATATTTGGTTCCTCCCTCTGGCCCTAGTGATAACAAGTGAGAGGCAGGCACAGGGGTTTGGGGGAGGAGTATCAAGAGGAAGGGCTTAGTTCTGTGCCCCTTTGGTCCACGCAGTGCTTTGAAGGCCAGGAAGCAAACCCTGGAAAGGATGATGCCATCTGTGTTCTTTCCCTCCGGATTTTATAGGGAGATCATCACCTCGTTCTCACAACCAGACAGTGCCAAAACCATCTGCAGCACACCTACGGACTGTAGGGGTAAGAGATCTCAGTGCTGCAGAAACACCCACCTAGTTCCTGGGTTAATTCTCTCCCTGTGCCTCCTGCGTGCTAATTCCAGCTCGTTGGAATTGGGTCACCTCCCAATTTAGTCTCCTCTGCAAAATGCGACCGAGCTATTTTGTTTGCCTCTTCAGTTGGATGCTAAAAGTTAAAATAATCTCATAAAAATAGAACTTCAGGGTGCTGAAACAGATGCACGAAGAGAAAATGGGGGATTAAAAGCTGCTGGAGTTTGCTCCGGCCTCGTTTTCCACAGGGAAACAACCTCATTTTGGGTGTTCTTTAGCAAAGCAGGGTCAGGCCCCCGACGTGCCCCAGCCCAGAAGAAGAGCAGGAGAGGCACTGCAGCGAGCTCCTGCAGGGACCAGTGCCTGCATCCCCCCCTTCCCTTCCACGAGGACATTCTGGAGCTGTGCTTCCCAGGATTAGAGAGGGAAAAGCTCCGGTGGCCGCCCGCCACCATACCCTGGGGAGAAGAGGTGAATACAATTAAACACACGCTTTGCATGCTGAACTCTCCTGAGCCAGGAGCAGAAGATCACATTTCATTCATGAGTTTTCATGCCAAGGCGTTTGAAAAATGAGCTGAGCTTGTTTGTAAGAGGCTTTCTTCAAGCAGTTTTCAGGAATCCGGGAGGACAATCGGCTCAACGCCCTTCATTAAGGGAAGCTGCAAATGAAGGTGAGACCAGGTATTATATGAATAAAAACAGGACCAAACTGGTTACCCCAACAGGCTCAGGGGACATGTTTAGCCAGCAAAGTTGGTTCAGCTGCTCCCAGCTATTTCTGGTCTATGGAGAAAGACAAAGGGTTGAGTTCTGCCTCACCTATTACAGATTTCTTGTTTAAGGTTATATTTCCTCCTATGTTTCAGTTAGTCCCCGGCTCAGCCAACAATACCATTTAAGGTTGAAAAGTTATAATTTACATAACAAAATTATGCCTTACTCAGAAGTTTTACTGCCAGAATAATTGCTTCATTTGAATTCAGCATTCAGTTCACTGCACAGGTTTTAATGGATCTGGATTTAAAGAAAATCTTCCTCTAATAACTTCAGACAGCCAGAAAGAGCACAGCAAACTCCACCTGACCAGCTGTGCCACCTGTCTCACAGTTTTCCAGCAGCAGGCAACAGAACTTCCATTTTAAAAGGAATCTTAGGAATGGACCTTACCTGAAAGTGTCACTTGGGAAAAATGAGCCCCCACCTCACACGCACTTTGCTGTGGATATTAAAAACGGACTTTTAGGCAAACACAGCTTCTTCCCTGCACGTCAGCAGCACATTTCATCTCCAGCTCCCAGAATCAGAACAAGGCTTCCCAGCAGAAATTGCTTTGAAGATGAACCAGAGCCCAGTCCCCACCCACAGACTCCCCTATTTCTGCAACATCTCAGTGCTGGCAAGTGGAGAACTGTGGCAGCTGCAGGTAAGCTTTTCAATATTTAAACCCACCAAAAATAGTTGTTGAAAGGTGAAGTCACTGACAATTCCCTATGAAACTTAATTCCAGAATAATTCTGTTTGCTTTCCTCCACCTTTTAAGTTATCAAGCTTTCTAATTTTATCTTTAGAGACGACAACTCTTCAGAAGTCCACAGAGCAAACATAAAAAGGTTTCCAATCCCAAACGTGCGGGTTTTAAATTGCTGATAAGAGAGAATTCTGCCAGGAGTGATCAGCACTGAAACAACGAGCACTGCTGCCTTCATACTGTTATTCCATCCTTAAGCTGATGAAATAAAGGGGCCAGCTTTTCTATTTCTAATCAGCCGTGTCTGGAAAACAGGATACTTGCACTGCTGGAATGACATTGCTGTTTTCACAAGTCACAGCTACAGCTTGTTTCCACTGCAGCGTTATCAAGTTAGTTACTACACATTGTTGATACAGAAATATAGTCCTTTACAGGAGCACAGGCAGGCACACACCCCTCTCCTCTTCCCACTGAAGGGAAGGCCCATAACTCACTTGTGGACTCGTCCAAGGCCAGGGTGGACAGGGCTTGGAGCAACCTGCTCTAGTGGAAAGTGTCCCTGCCCGTGGCAGGAGGGTTGGAACGAGATGGGCTCTGAGGTCTCTTCCAACTCAAATCATTCCGTGATTCTACTCGCCAAGATGGCCAGAATCGTTTCTGCATCCTTTTTTACTTGTAGATGTTCTAAATCACAGCAGCCTAAAAAAAAATAACGTATTTGCTTTAGTGGAAACTCCAGAGTTGGAAGAAAAACTGGGAGAAAAGGCTCAGTTTCCACAACTCCTTTGTAAGGTTCACAGGGAACCTCCATGCCCCTCACTGCTCCCAGGTCAGGGATTCTCACAATGCCCTGTGAAACCAAAAGACTTCCTCTGGCCAGCAAGAACAACAACAACAACAACATTCTCAAACAGCACATCCACACCGCAAGTTTTCTGGGCAATGCACCGGAAGGTTTTATTAAGGAGAAAATTTCCATCAAAACCCCCAAGTTTCCTGTGGATTTCTTCTTGTAAACACTCCACTCCAGTCGACAAAAAGCTCCTCGAGTTGCTGACTGCACACCCAGCGCCAACTACAACTCTGAAAAACCCTCAGGACACACTAACACAAGGCAGAAGCCAAAAAAAAAAAAAAAAAAAAAAAGAAGTAAAAAATTCAACAACAGTAAAAACCCACACCAAGCATAACCTCTGGCAAGGCATTTCTCCTCCCTGGCATCCCAGTTCTCCATCCAGAGAGCTCAGCTCCTCTGGAAAGGACACTGACAATTAGCAAGGACTGAGCACTGAATGTGAGTTAACCATGGTCAAACCACTTGTTATTTCTGGAAGGGCTTGGTGGCTCCTTTGGGCTCAATCTCCAGTACCATTTGCATCCCCTTTTGCACTGCCAGGGCAAGGCAGAGCAGACAGAGAGCTGCTTCAAAGGCATTCCATGGATTCTGCTGGGGCGGGAAAGCCCCGGCTGAGCAGCCGGGATGGAAGAGGCTCTGCTGCTCACTGGAGCTTGTTCTGGCACGTGGCAAATGTCCAAGCCCGGAGAAGGGCGTGTTGGGAAGCACGATGCTCCAGAGCCGGGGCGGGTTCCACTCCGGCAGCTGTGGAGGCATCTGATTTCTAGAAAACCCACTCCCCTTGGAGCAGCAGCTGCTCCAGACCCACCTCCCAATGCCTGCAAAATGCCTCTTGCATCTACCAGAGAGCCAGCAAGGATTATTATGGGATTTGAAGGCAAACAGAAGGGATCTGGCAGCCGAAGGGGAGCTCTCCATCCAAGTGACCAGCCTGGGGGAAGAGGGAGCAAGCCAAAAACTTGGTGGGGCAGAGCTGGCCCAAAAGAGCTGAGGAGGTACATGCGAAAGAAACCCAACACTGGATCCCCCCCTGATTGTTCACTCACGTCAGGTGTTCAAATAACACGGCTCTGGGGGAGACAACACCCAAATGTAGCTGCACTCAGGCCTGAAGTCCATCATCTCCACCACGCAGAGGCTTCGGGTGACACAAAGCACACCCAACACACACTGCTCCACTTCGAGGGGCTCCCACCCAGTCATGTTTTGAACATGTTTTACACTAACCACACACACCTCCTTCACCACAAAGCAGAGTCAATTCAGGTACTTTCTGTATTTTATACAGGAGGAAGTGCCACTGCTCTGCCAGGCTTTTGTACAAGAGCACTTACGGTGAAGCAAGTGATGTAGAAGCAGTTCTTGGTTGAGCCTCAGGAAGCTCAGAGCCCTGCTCCCTGCTTCCCAACCACAGAGAGATGGCACAGGGATACCATAAAGCAGAAGGGAACAAAATGAACTGAAAGATTTGGTATTCAAGGTTATAAGCTGCTCCAGAAACACGTAGCTCAAAGATGATGGGATGGCACACGTGCCTGTGGTGGAACAGGCTGAGATGAGATGAGATGAAATCACAGAAGGACAGTAAGAAAAAGAGGTGGTTTTATAGAGCTGCTGCTTCAACGTGCCCAGAGCAGCACAGATATGTGATATGCCTTCTTCTGGAAATCTTTTACCTCTCTTAATTTCACATTTGTTTTCTGATTTATTAACTGCGCCAGGACCAAGGCCTTTCTTCATATCACAGCACAACATATTTCCTCCAACAGTTAACGAGCCAACACAAAGGGATGCTATTTATAGCCTTCATTTTTGTGCATATGTAATGAGAACACATGAAAGGTTGTAGAAATTAACCTTGGACCGCACGATCAGTAAGAGACTCGGCGCTCAAAAGAAAGACTAAGCGAAAGTAGATCTGAAGGCAAGTCATAAGGTTGCTCTTTTGAAACTCAAGACCAAAAGGAACTGGTTCATGAAGTCAGACATGGTGCAGAGGATTTCACTGCAGAGAGATTTCTCCAGGAGTCAAAAGGTGTTTTCATTATTAAGAACATATCCCAAACAAGAACCGAAGAAACTCCGACTGGATGTGACCCTTTCTCGTGAAGGACACGAGAAGCAGGGGCAGGTTTCAAGTCACATCACTTGGAAACTCCTATCTTGGGGATCAAAAAGTCTAGGGGTAAACAGAAGTGGTGCAGTGTTAAGTCACTGCAGAGATATTTAAAAACAAAGAAATAGTGAAAAGTTCTTCAAATTTGTGAGAAAGCACTGGAAAGGCTGCAAGGAAGGGCAGGGCAGAGATTAAGAGCACTCCGAGTGCAACACAAAACACCAAAATTGACTTTGCATCATTTTTAAAGAGGGGTGGTAACTGAGATCGTGAGGGCAAAAGCCCAGGCGTTAATCTGAACAAGAACATTGGCAGGGGGAGGATTAAACAGCTTCATAAAAATTGTGAGGATTGGCTCATCTCAGTTTTCGAATCCAAAACAGATAGGCTCATGCACTGCAGGCCAAGAAACAGGATTTATAAACCTCTTGAAAGGCAACAATAGGAGATAATAAACATGTGGCACATTGGAGGGGGCACTGCAGGGGAGAAAGAAGGGAGAATGATTGCAGCCTCTCCAGGGCTGGTATTCTGACTCCAACATAAAGGTGCTTTGCAAGCAAAGAGGATTAATGTGACACAGAGAAAGAGGGGGAAGAGAGAATACTTCAGTATGCCAGACTAACCTCAAGGTTTTCAAAAAAAGTGATCTTTTTAGACAAATCTACTATATCTTACTCACATGGCCTTCAGAGAGCACAAAGAGATTTACTGGTGAAGACAGATTGGCAGAGGAATGGGAAAACAGACAAAGGAGCTGGCTTAGCAGCAGACAGCCCCAGGTGATGCTGAATAAGAAAATACCAGCCTGGAAACCAAAGGCATGCCTCAAGAATCAGCCTGGGGAACATGTGATTGTGTTAGGAATGACCTCAGCACAAATACTGCACCCCCAGAAATGGAGGCAGTTCCAAAAAGCAGAGGCACAAAGCTCCAAGTAACAGAAACTGAGGAGGGTTTTGAAACGCACCAGCAAGAGGAACACCAAGGAGTTTTGGAGCAACCAAGGTGAACTGGCCACCACAGAAACAGGTAACTGGAGGTGACTCTGTGACACACTTGAGGCAGCAAAGAGAAAAAAAAAAACCCTCCTGCCAGATCTGCCCTGGAGCACAGCAGACAATTTCAGCCAGGACTGAGATGCATCCACACTGAGAACAACAACAGCTGTTACTCAAGAAGCTACCTGAGAAAACTTGGGTCATTCAGCACCACAAAACCACAGGCAAGGGTCACAACCCCGTTTTACAGAACGCAGCAAGAGAGGCAAACCACTGAAAGTAAGAAGCGGGAAGAAAAGCAGAAGGAAAATAAAGGAACAGAAACTCAAATGAGAATGTAAACTAATGAATGTTCAGTCTGGGAATCAAAAGGTGGTTCCTAATTGCACAGCCAGACCTGTCATCTTCGGTAATGGCTTAATCTACGGGAGGAGAAGAGAAGAGACGTAAGAAAAGATGTAAATGTTTTTAGGCTAGACTAAGTTCACAAAAGGGATTATGAGATACTGCTTGGGAAAGCAAAGAGCTGGGTGACCCAGGAAGTCTTTTGCAGCACTAAATTACCATGAGACTAACACAGCAAGTATATGCTGTCTACACAACCACGAAGAACAAAGGTTAAAAGTTTGCTTTAAACCCACACAGCTTTTGGAAACCGAAACGCTGGCGCTCTTCCTCCAGACTGAGGAAGTTTAAGAGTCCTGCTTTCAGAAAAAGAAGGAAAAAAGAAGATACATATATGGTGAAGTAGCCTGAGCTCAAACAAACCGGCATGTTCTTGCATTTGCATAAGGACAAGTTGTTCTGCACCCTGTTCCTATAACGAGACACAGTGAGAGGCATTCACTTAATTGTCACATAAGCACAAGTGTTTGAAATCAATCGTGCATTTCTTCTTAATAAGAGACACAGGAGAGTGAGCAATGCAAAATCTGAGCTTAAACTAATCTAATTACTTACTCCATAGTAAGACAAACCGCAACAATGACTGCCAGCATTTCCACTTGCTTTAAGCTGACTGCATGTTTTAAAGCCTACTCTGACGAGCCATTCGCCAATTAAGTCTTACTTCAAAGTCATGTTCCCAAACTAATTTACAGCTGTTGCTAAAAAACCCAAGGATTTCTCCAAGCTCACTACCAGCTGTAGGGAATCTGTAGTTGTCATTATCAAATAAAAACGTCAAGGAGCATTTCTGCCCTTCAGCCATTACAACATTTCACTTAAAACGCCACCCGAAAATAAGAGTTCAGACAGAACATTTGAGTGACAAGACAACGGGAAAGCAAGGAGAAGGCTCAGCCAGCGCAATCCTCAGCTACAGGCAGGCCAGCCAGTCTGTCCATACCGTTTGACTTGGTGGAAGGTGGAGGATGTGGAATTCAGTGGTTCCCTGTGGAGGCCAGCTCTGCAGGAACTCTTCATGGTAACTACCTCTTCCAGCTAAGGCACGCCGTCACAGCCAGTCCATCCTGGGTCACACCCAAGGCTCCCCCATCAGCTCTCCTTGCCCCACACAGAGCTTCACTGTGTCTCTGCCACCTAAAAACTGAACACACATAAAAGAGGATCACGTTTAAGGAGCAGCAACCGAAGCACAGACGATCCAGACACGGACTTCCCCATGAGACAAAAAATACCTATGTGCATACACAGACATAACAGATACGTATTTATACATAAAAGCACTGAACATCATCATGCCATTACTGCAGCTGGAGCTTCTGAACACCAGAAAGCACAATGAACGCAGCAGGCTGTGCGCACACCCAGCACTTTCACACCTCATATACAGCTGCAGCGTTACCTTGGCACCTCCCACGGAACACGCCGTCCCCCGAGCTCCGCGTAAGCAGGACACACACACACGAGATCCCTCTGCTTGTTAGCACCGCAGCAGGCTTTGGAGGGAAAGAGCTGCTGGCAGCAAGATTCGACGCTGCCAGGAGTTACGTTAGTGTTCTAATCAAAATAATGCGGTGGATTTCAGAGAGCACAGAAAACATGTCACCATGCAGCCTCCCGGGCCTGTGAACACTGCCCTGTCTTTGCATCACGTGCTGATAAGGCAGATTGCACCAACCCCAAAACTGCTCTGCGCTATCTCTTGTCCTCACCGCCTTCTGCACCTCGTCCTTGGAGCAGATACTCTCACCGGCACCGTAATGGACTTTGATGGTGAAACAACAACAACAACCTTCGCACTTGGAGCATTAATGGGAAGAGTGACACAGCAGAAGAGCCCTGGAAAGCCTCAACCACTCCAGCCTGAGTTGCCAGCAGATTGTTTTAGAGGCCGTTTGCTTCCTCTCCAGAGGGCCACGCAGAATGATGCCGTAATAAAGGAATGCCCTTTGAGGATGCTAAACATAGAGCTGTGTCCCCAGGGGATCTGTGATTTAGTGCAGCAGGTTGTTCTCTCCTTTCCAGCAGCTTTGCCCAGTGTTCCTACTGCTGCCCTGTTCCTGCTTTTGCGGAGATGGAGCCTCTCACATCACCCCTTTCACAACACCTCCCACACAGAGCCCCAGCCTATGCACAGCTCAGTTCTCCAGGGCTTGACCAGCGTGGTTACAAAGTCAATGCTCCCACCAAACACTCCTGGCCTGGAAAAACTGCTCTTGGTAGCCACACTCGCTGAGAAGGTGATGCAGGATGAACCTTCCGGGCAGGAAAAACAGAAGCTGGTTTAGTAGATCCCTCTGACTTGATGTCTGCTACGGCAATTTCACGACTGGTTTGCTGATGGTGAATGAGAGGTTAATCATTTGCCTATATTTGAGTAGCAGGAGCCTAAAATAATATATAAAATATTATATAAACACATTCCAGTCCTCATGAGGAGACCTCTGCTGAGCTCTACACAAGGCTAAGAAACATGCTGGGTGGAGGAGACAGAGGCATTGCACTGGCAGAGCAGGGGGATGAGAGCATGTCCTCAGCTCCAGGAATTCAGGAATACCAGGAGTTAGGCTGCCACGAGCAGCAGAAACTGAAGCTTTGTAGTCAAATACCATTTTCATTAGACTACTTGGAGTCTGTAACAAGGACCTACCTCTACGAGTGAAAGCCAGGCACAAAAATCAGCTGTTTCTGATGCTTTGTGGGCTGTAAAATATATATTCACAAACAGTAATTCACAGAGGGGAAAAAACCCAGTGCCTAGTGCTTTAGGAAAATCAAAGTTAAACACAAAATCATTACTTTTCCATGAACCATCAGCAAGAGATACTGAAATCCTGACTGTTCTCCAAGCTTTTGTCTGGCTTTACTGACACTAGCATTTCAGACTCAGCAGGAACTGTATCACAAAAACATGATTATATCCACACCCAAATAAATGCAACCACACCATTTCAAGAATGCCACTCACTTTTTCAATAGCTAAAATCCCCTCCCATGTATCCCTGGTTAGAAATCCCACATGTTTTGTGCTAGTCCTACTCCTTTGGAGATCAATTGAGAAGATAAAGCTTTGAAAACCCAAAGATATCTTGTTTGCAGTGAAGAGCTAGAGAAGCAAAAACCATGAAGACAAGTGGTTCAGGTCAGGAGCAGCCACAAACCTGAGCCAAGCTCAGGCATCATATGGTGGGATGTCACATGTTTAGGAAGGGACCAGCACCTACTAGAGGGAAGCAAAAGCTGGCAAAATAGACACAGCCAAGTTGAGATGAGCACTGTAGCACAGCTCCAGCCACAGCTCCTTACAAAGCATGCTTTTTCCCCTCCTCTATAGCTGCTGGGCTATAGAAAAGAGCAGAAAATAGACTATTAATGCCAGCAAGCTCCTGACAAATTCCTACTGTGTGAGGAGTAAAAAGCTGTGCTTGTGAATTAAAAAAAAAAAAAAAAAAAAGGAGAAAAAAAAAAAATCAGCATCCAAACTAGCAGAGATACTTACTGCCTTTTAATTACCACTGTGTTTCTGTACCAAGGCTGATCTTTAGCTGTAAGTGCTTCAGCTCATTTGTTAAGTTTTGCACAGAGAAAAACTGAACTACAGATGCACAGAGAAACAAAACAGGAGAGGAAGTTAAAAGCCTAATGGTGGTGTTCTCCCTTTCTGAAACCACCCCCAAACATATGCCTTCATGCACAAGATGTGGGAAGGACTCGGATTTTGGCAGCAGTAAAGCATCACATCCTCCCAGCCACGGACAGCACTCCGGTCCCACAAAATTCCCCGTCTTATCATCAGGTTTGAATGCTGCTGCAGCTCAGGAAAACAAATGTATTAGCTCAGCCAGAGTGGATGAAGCGGGGGGGGGGGGTCAAGGTCTCTTCATCTGTGCAGCAATTCACTACAGCTCTGGGTATTTTGAACTAAAGCTTTACTGCAAGAACAAGTGTGGTTTAGCTGTAGCAACAGTAACCGATCAACAAACGAGTTCAAAGGGTGGGCACATCCTCTCAGAAAATTTACTTTCTAGAAAGGAGGCCGTGGCCTCAGGACTGGATCTGAGCAGCAATCACCCTGTTGGTAAAAACATGTGTGAAAACATATGGTGATCCACAGGGATGTCACACTGGGTCAGACGGGCAAAGAGCATCAGCACACACTCAGGGTGCAGGAGAAAGCAGCAGCAAGCATTTCAGAGGGGAACTCAGAGGAGTTAATACCAAAAACCAGTCATCATGATAGAAAAACCAAACCAGTGCTGAGGCCTTTTAATAAAGACGTGGGGTTTTGTTTCCTTGCAAGAACAGACTTCCATGTCCATTCCCCCAACACTGAGCTCAAGCTTGGTTGTTACACGATCCTTGTCTCTAAGACAACTTGTTCACCAGACATGTGGTTGTGCTGTTTCCCAGCCTAGTCATCCCTCCCTCCCTCTCAAACACCCGTCAGGACATCTACAACAGCACCAGAATCTCCTAAGCAAGAGGCTTTGGCAGAAAGCTTTCCCTAGTCCCAACATTCCCACTGGGAATGATTCACATCAGCTCCCAAACTAGGCTGGACAGCAAGATGACACACAAACTCCTCGTACTCAGCCTCTCAGACACCTACAGGAACACAGTCCTTCCTTTTCAACCATCCTTTGTGTAACATCCACCTATTTAAAACACCTTAAGGAACTGCCTTTTGACACTAAAGGAGCCACCACAGACATTGTCGTCTGCCTTGTGAAACCTGATGTGCTCAGCTTCCTCGCTGTTTGGTGGCCAAAGAGGATAAAGTTGCACAGATCTGGTGTTATCTAATCTAAAAACAATAAAGCTGTCAGAGGGGCTCCAGTTGGAATAAATGTAGAGGAGCTTCCTGTGTCTACTCGCACACCAAAAACAGCTGATGCCGCACCAGGAACCAGAGCTGGCAAAGCAGCAAGACCTTGTTTTATCACTGCCCTCGGCTCATTTCCCCACCAAATTCACTCCAGCCCTTCCTCCTCTCCCTCAGACTCCCATCCATATACTCTGTACCCTGGATCACACCAGACAGAGCAGCTATTTAACTGAAATCTCAACATTCCCACATTAAGGGAATCGGTGGAGGGCCAGGAAGATGATTTGGGGTTTAGAGCTCTCTCTTATGAGGAAAGACTCTGGGAGTTTGACCTGTTTAGTCTGGAGAAGACTGAGAGGGGACCTCATCAGTGCACATAAATATCTCAAAGTTGCTCTCAGAGGATGGTGCCAGGCTCTTCTCAATGGTTCCCAGTGGCATGATGAGCAACAGCTACAAAATAAAACACAAGAAGTTCCACCTGGGTGGCAAAACACTGGAACAGGCTGCCCAGGGAGGTTGTGGATTTTCCCACTCTGGGGACATTCCAAACCCAACTGGACACATTCCTGTGTAACCTGCCCTAGGTGACCCTACCTTGGCAGGGGGTGGGGGTTGGACTTGATGATCTCCAGAGGTCCCTTCCAACCCTAACAATTCTGTGATTCTGTTCTAAATCTGAGCTTGGGCATCCATGTCAGCAGGGAACACATGGATGTTCCAAAGCACTGTGTTGGCTGTTCCTGTCACTGCAACTCCTGCCATGCTGGGGTCTCACTCCTCTCCTCCTCCCAGCCCCTTCACACCTTCCCCTTTATCAGCACTGCTTTCCCATTTCATTTCTGACCCGAAGCAGAGCTCAGGGAGCTGAGCTAGGAGAGAATTACCCCCAAAGTGGTCAGCTCCCTGACCCACCTACCCCCAGAGGCAGCCGGCACTCACAAAGCCCAGTGGGACAAGGCTCTCAAGCAACTCCGACTGCACTCAGCCGACTTCGATCCGCACCTGGAACGGTACTGGAAAAGTATGGCTGCTACAAAGTGGTTTTTAGCTTCTTTCAAGTCACTGGAAAGGAACTTCTGCATGCACAGTGGGCAAAATCCAGAGCGTTTCGGAAGCGGGGAAACGAGCGCGTCGGGCTCCAAGGCAACATTTGCCTCTCCACTGCTGTCAAACAGCGCTACTGGCTGCACTGATAAGCATATGAAATGCTCATTCTAATGAAGCACTACAGGGAGAACCTGTCTTGCTTCCAAGACCATGGCAATAAAGAATGAAAGGCTTCACATTGGTAGCAATCCTGCTTTCTCTCTAGGTGGGGTAAGCGCTGGAAGGACTAAGTTGTCCCCTCGAAAAGGAAAATCTCGGAAGGGAAAAAGCAAATAAAGGAAAGACAAGCTCTGCTGCACCCTCCTAACTGTGTATTTGAGTACGGGAGAAAAAATAATATTACAAGTGTTGCCCTTGTTCAGCTACTCCTGAAAGGTTTCAGCTGTCTTGCACAATTCGGGTAAGGACATCACCCGTTGCTCAACAGGGAAGAAGTTAAGAACTGCCTCATTAGATTTGTCCCACTCGATCCAAGGGGAAAACAAAACCAGTAAATCCCTCGCTGGGCAAAAACCCTCACTGGACACACCACACTCGAGGCCACGTCTGGATTATTTAGCGTATAAAACCAGGCTTGTTTTGCCACGCAGATCCTGCATTAATGAAAGCTCAGCTGAATGGCTACTTTCTTGGGGCGAGAGGAAGGAGAAAGCTTCCAGAAGCCTTCCTATTATAGAAGCAACGGAGCTGGTTCCAAAAATAGTAGAGCAGCACTCCCAGAGCTCTGGAGACGTTGTGCCCTGGTTTTGTGAGGCTGAGCTCTCCCTGGATTGCTCCTGGACATGCAAAGATGGGTAGAGACGACTGCAAGATGCGGGACTGATGTGAAAAGGGAGTTTTAGGACAAGCACCAGAGACAGAAACCCAGACAGGCTATAAGGAAGAGATCAGCTTGAACACCAACAGCGAGCCAACCCATTCCACTCTGGAAAAAGACAGTTGAAACCAGCAAGGAGAATCCCATCTTTTTCAAGAACACAACATTAGCCTGCTAAAACAGATCCTGATTACTATTATTATTGCAACAGCACTAACTTGGCAGATAAGGATTGTCAACAGCTATTTCATCACCCCGAGTGGCCTGTGGATGCCAGGGATCCTGTGGATGCCAGGGATCCTGTGGATGCCAGGGATCCTGGCTGGAGAGGTGCACTGGGCTCGTTTTGGCACGTGGTGGGTGGATTTGTTTTTGCTGTGACAGCTCAAACTGACCATCATATGGCCTTCCTGACTAATTCCTCACTGGTTCACCTGGAATAGTTTGTTAGGGATCCAGCAGCATGGCATAAGGACCCACTCTAACTCCTACAGTCTCCCTTGCCTGTTTCATGGCAGCTCCTGTAACAAAGTGGAAATAAACTCCTCTAATTACAAATGTGTCTTTGCACCTGTGTACTACAGGACTGGCCTTCTTATTGCCAAATAGTGACAAAGTAGAATGTCACCAGGAAACCAAAAATATCATACTGGACACTATATAGGCAAGAAGTGCCCCTGCCTCACGGTGTACAAATGCACAGCACTAAATCCTTTCTCTACATCTCTCCATGGGGTATGAAATAGCTCCTAAAATAGAAGAACAAACCTACAGATGCCTTTTAAACACCCAGTAAATAAATAAATACAGTTTCTTCCTCAGAACTCTGCTAATAAGGAAACCCCCCCCAGCAGGTGACTCAACATAAGCACTAAATTCATCAGCTTTACAACTCAGTTCACTGAATTAAATATGACTTTAGCAGTTTTATGTGGCTCTAACTGGTTTGGCCCAGCCTTTGGGCTGATAGTTCTCCTTTCAGACCCCACCCCATATCTCCTGATCCCAGACCTACACAGTTTAGCAGAATAAGAGGTAATTTACTTTTGTTTACTTCTGTGGAATCTTACCCTTTAACCACAAGGTTATGTGGTGGATTTCTGTGCCCTGTACCACTGTGGATACCTTTCAACAAAGACACAGTCACAAAAAAAAAAATCAAACCAAACCAAACAAACAAACAAAAAAGAACACCCTACAACCACCACCCAAAAAAACAACCCATCAAAAAACCCCAACCACACACAAAATACACACAAAATACTCAAAGCAAAGTGAGTTTTGTCCACATGGATTCATTCTGCTGATGCACTGCAGGGTTGAGAGGTTACAATGTTCACAAGGCACCTCTAAAGCATCCAAATTTTTTTCCTAAGAGCCTCCAAAACCACATTCAGCAAACCTTATTCAGGAGCACACACACTGGATTAAATATAATAGTACAAAAAAAACCCCCTGGGTTTAGAAGTAACTGTGCCATTAGTTGCAAATATTTGGATAGGTTGGATAAAGCCTTGAGCAATCTGGTCCAGTGGGAGATGTCCCTGCACATGGCAGGGGGGGTTGGGATGAAATGATTTTTAAGCTCCATTCCAACCCCTTAACATTCTATAATTCCATGATTTGTGTCTTTCAAAATGCCCAGCTCTTTCTATGGTGTTCCTGAATCCACCCTGTTCTCACATATGAGCATTTTCCACACTTTTTTGCACCAGCGTCTCATGATTTGTCACAAAATGATATAAATCCTTCCCAATTTCTGTTCAAAGTAGGCCACTGCTGGTGCCCCAATGTCACACCTTCACAGAAAACTATCTTTCACTTTGCAAGGACAAGGTAAAAATGCTGAACTCTGAAGTTTCAAATTTAGAGGTCAGCAGTTTACCAAAAAAAAAAAACCTGCTCTGCAAACTTGGGAAAACAGTCATCCTAAGTATACCCATTTCATGCAAAAAGAAGCTCAAACTATTTCTCACAGAACATTTTAGAACAAAGTGGCTCATTACATCTGCCCAGGACGGGAAACTTCCAAGAGAACAGATTCCTCAGGAGCATCTGAAAACAACCCACCCACCCACAAACAAGACACACCACCGCCCACACCCTCTGAACAAGCTCTGCATTCACTGGGCTTTCCAGCTGTGTCTTATAAAACAAAACAAAAGGGCCCTAAAGAACAGGTTACAGTCTTGAGAAAAAACAAAAATCACTAATTAGTGGGAGGTTCTAACAAGGCCTCTGCAGGAGGAGGGCAGGGCTGCCCAGACCCTTTCCTGGTGGTTCCACCAAGATCCATCACAGGACGTGGCTGAGCCCACCAGTGAAACAGCTGGTGCCACTGGGAAAACTTATTTAAGAAAGGGTAAAAAACACCTGACAGAGAGAGGATGGGGAAAAACCCCGCCAAGGTCAGAGAAGGACAGGGAGGGGATGCTCCGTGGCAGAGCAGGTAATCCCCTGCAGGGAAATGGGAGAGAAAATACGTTGGTTTCATGTTTATCTTTGTTTCTTACTCCTATTTTACTACTTTAACCGTCAATATTTTTTTTTGTTTGTTTTTCTACAACAGTAATCAGTAGTCTCCTGAACTTTATCTTGACTTTTAACCTCTCTTGGCAGTCTTTCCATGACATCTCTGATTTCAGCCCCTGGAAGGCAACCCACCAAGCGGGCAGGTGGGTGTCTCTGTCCCCTGCAGCAGGGGGGCATCCACTGCCATCGCTCACCACTTCTCCTGGGTCATCATCCTGTCTGGTGTTATTAGTGTCAAGTCTTCAGGAGGAACAGGAATATTCCTCCCTGTAAGGAGAGTGACCAGTTTCCAGTCCTCCTCTGTTACTGGCTCCTTATGCAGATCCCACCTGCATCCCTGATGTAGAAGGGGGGTCAGACTCCTGGGTCTCCAAGCTCTCTGAGAACATCCCACCTATTTCACAGAATCAGACTAGTTTGGGTTGGAAGGGACCTTAAAGCTCATCTAGTTCCAACCCTGCCATGGTCAGGGACACCTTCCACTAGACCAGGTTGCTCCTAATCCTCATGTAACCTGGCCTGGAACACTTCCACTACCCACAGCTTCTCCAGGCAACCTGTGCCAGAGCTTCACCACCCTCCCAGACTAGAATTTCTTGTCAATATCTAATGTAAACCTGCCCTGTCAGTTAAAAAGCATTGTCCCAGTCTTGTCACTCTTTGCCTGTATCAAAAGTCACTCTCCCTCCATCACTCTCCCCTGAGAGACTGGGAGGCTGCAGTGGGGTCTCCCCAAAGCTTTCTCTTCTCCAGGCTGGACCACCCCAGCTCTCAGCTCTGTCTCCACACCAGAGGTGTTCCAGCCCTCTGACCAGCTCCATGGCCTCCTCTGGATCAACTTGTGCTGAGGACCCTGAGCTGGACACAGCATTCCAGGTGGGGTCTCAGGAGGGCAGAGCAGAGGGGGAGAATCACGTCCCTTGCCCTGCTGACCACTCCTCTTGATGCAGCGCAGGACACAGTTGACTTTCTGAGCTGTGAGCACACACTGCTGGCTCCTGTCCAGCCTTCCATCCAAAAGAACCCTCAAGTCCTTCTCTGCAGGGCTGCTCTCAGTTCCTTCCTTCTCCCAGCCTGTACTGATACCTGGGATTGCCCTGACCCAGGTGCAGCACAGAATGAGCACACCTCCAACAGCTTCAGGCCTGCAGAATGAAGGGATACAGGGCGAGGCAAGGAAATGGGACAGCAGGGCGTCACAGCCAGCAAAATAAGGATGGAATCCAAACCAGTGGCAGAAGGAATAGCACAGCAATGCTGCTGCTGAGACTCAACAGCACCACAATCCAAGCAGACCCCTCGTTATCCACCCTATGGAACCAGGCACTTGCAGAGCTCATCCAAGCACACGGATCAGCGGGAACAGGAGCAGGGAGGAGACAGGTGAGAGGAGCTGTGGCCACACAAAGGCAGGTGGACCATCCCGAAGCGGCATCAGGGTGTGGAGGGTATTTCTCACCACTGAACTGCTTTGCAGCTTGTAAAAAAAAAAAAAAAAAAAAAAACAAAAAACCAAACCCACAAAAGCCACCCAAAGGGACCAGAAAGGACTTTGACCCCCCTACCAAAGCACAACAGTGTGACGTGCTCTGGCCACGCTGTGTAAGATGAAGACAGAAGGCAGGCAAGAGGACACGCTGCAAATCCTTCCCAGCCAAAGCACCACCTGGTTTTACACAAACTCTTAAAAGAACAACCTACACAGAACATCTGCTGAACTAACTCAGCTACAGATAAGCTCAGGGATTTTTGACTGGTAAACTGCAGTGGAGACCAAGATTAAATACAATATCCTTGTGCGTGACTTTTTCAAAAGATTGTTTAAAATCTAAGCTAATTTGGAAACCTCCCAATTCCATGGATCTTTAAAAATAGAGCCAAAAAAACATAAAAGGTTTTTTCTTCCATTAATAGCTCAGAGTTACTGAAGTAAAAAATAGTTTGATATTTTGAGAGCTTTACAGTCGATACACCTAGCAACTAAGACAATTAAATTTTCAGAAACTCCACGCATAGCACGAATTCCACTGTAATTCATTCCTTAAAGAAAAAAGAAAGGCCCCAAAATAGCACTAAAATTTCAGTAAAGGACAGCTTCTGTACCCTCAAGTGCCTTGTGAACTGTGAGAACTTTTGCTGCAAATATTTCATATTTCATCTTCACAGTCCAGTAGCAGAGACCTACAACGGGACTCCAGAAAATTCTGGTGCAATTCTTTCCAGGTCAGTGGCCACTTGGGAAGTATGAACTTTTCTAGAAACATCAGGTTCAGGTTTGTTTCACAAGACTTGAAACTTTTCAGTGCGAAACAATAAAAAATATAGAATCCCAGAACAGTTTGGGTTAGAAGAGACCTTAAAAAACACTTAGTTCCACCGCCCCTCCCACCAGCCCAGGTTGCTCCAAGCCCCATCCAACCCAGGCTTGGACACTCCCAGGGATGGGACAGCCACAGCTTCTCTGGGCAACCTGTGCCAGGGTCTGCCCACCCTCACAGGCAAGAACTTCTTTCTAATATCTAATCTAAATCTCTCCTCAGTTATTTTACAACTATTCCCCCTTGTCCTATCACTCTCTGCCCGTGTAAAAAGCCACTCTTCCTATTTTTCGTAAGCCCCCTTTAGGCACTGCAAGGGGCTCTCAGGTCTCCCTGGAGCCTTCCCTTCTCCAGGTGAACACCCCCAGCTTTCCCAGCCTGGCTCCAAAGCAGAGGGGCTCCAGCCCTTGGAGCACCTCCGTGGCCTCCTCTGGACCTGCTCTAACAGGTCTAAAAACAGCTTTACAATCAAGACAGAAAAGGAAAAAAAATGTACGTACTGCTGTCTAACCCACTCTCCCCACTGCACCCTCCAGTACAATCAATATTCTCTTCTCAGAGAAAACATGAATAAAACCCACCAAACCACTAAGAAGCGAAGCAGAAAATAAGGCACCCACAGCTGTGGTTTAAAATGGGTGGTTTAAGTGAAGCAGCTTTAGAGCTGAGGATTGTTGCTGCACTAGGGAAATACTCAGCATGTTTTCCAGTGGAGCAGCTGCTGTGAGCACACCTTGGAGAAGGACATACCCTTAAAATCCAGCATGCCAGCTCCAGAGCCCCTACTCACCATGTTGGCTTTCAACAACTAATTCTCTCCCAAAAGCCAGCTGAAGGTTGCTAGCCCAAAAACTAAATTACCAAAGTAATCACCAAGCGTGATCCCTCACCATTTGACATCTCCCACTAATTCTCTACGAGCTTGCAGGAAATAATTTCAAACAGCTCCCTCAAGAAAATAAGTTTCAAGCCGTAGTTTTTCCATTCCGAGCCATCCCTGCACTATTTCATAGCTCTGATAATTGTACCACTGACTAAACTCCAACTGGGAATAGCTGTTTTTATCATCACTATTAAAAACAGTCCCTCACACTGCTAGGAATCTGGAAATTCACTGGAGCTGCATCCCACCCTTCAGCCTCTCAAAACACCACAGAGCAATGAAACTCTGTGCTGAAACCAGAGGATCCCTCTGCTCAACAACTCCTGTAATTTTGGGGTAATTAGAGCTGCTTCCTAAGCAAGCCATGGAGGTTTGGTTATTGACTTTTGAGGGGCAAGTGGCACCAGAGCTCTGAAAGTCAAAGTGAATTTACAGTTTTCTATACTGGTCTGGGAAAGTTGAGTTACTTTTAGAACTGTAGCAGTGACGTGCATGTTAAAGAGCCTCACACATTCACCTAGTTTTGTAGTTTTTATGCCCTTTTTTTTTTTTAAAGTAAAAAAATCACCTGCAGTTTTCCTTTCCTAAAAGCACATTATCTTGATTTTCACACATTAGCCAGAAGAGTGACTGACAGCTCTCAGAGAAGTAGCAAGACGCAGAAAAACAAGAGTTGAAAGAAGAGTGGGTTCAAAAAAACAGCTTTTAATTATCTAAAGGTACCGTTGCCAAGCAGACAGCAAAGAAGCTGTGCATCACATACAGATGGGAAAATTCCCCCAGGTTTAATTCACAGTCAATTACAGTGGATTAACCTATTAGGAAGAACCAAATTTATTTTTTTTTTTTTTGGTGGATGCAAGTTTCAACAACTTGGAAAATCATTGCCACTGGTACTTTTGATACACAGGATCCACAATCTGTTCTATCACACTTCCACTCATCACAGCCCATAAACACACCCTAGAAGCAACCTCTCCCTCTTTTTTAATGCATCTTCTGTCATGATTTCCTTCTCAGGGAACAGCATCCCTCTTGGCTCCCCACTTGGGAGTATCATTCCATACATCAGCATTGTTTTTACTGTTGTTAAAGAACAGCTTCGAACACCTTCACACTTTTTACACGCACCTTTGCACACACTCACGTATATTATTCACATCTGCCTCTGCAGCATGCCACTGAGTAAGGGATTTGTCCAACAGAAAAGCACTGCAGCACTGAAAATCAGCTTTCCAGGATCCCTGTGCTAAATCCTGGGTGTGCCTACTTTTGTTTGGTATCAAGTTCCTTCTGCTGGCTCCGCTGCAAGAGCAAACTACAGGGATAGTTTAGTTTTTCCCCACCTCCAAAAACATCTGTTCCCTTTCTAAGTTCTCCAGACTTCCTTCCCCTTGACCGTATCACAAAGCCTCTCTTTTTAGCAAGGCTGCCTTCTTGATAGTCCATCACCATTATCTTCTTGTTCTGCAGAGCAGCTTGAATCACTGGATCTTGCAGAGCTTCCAGTCCTTTCAGCTCAAGGCCAGGATCTGAATTCAAGCATCCTGATTTACAGACAGGGTTGTTAAACTCCTTCCCTGCCTCTTTTTTAACACTCCACAGCTTCCTGTGCTGGGAGGCAACCAAGCTGCCGTAAGAAATGCCCGTTTCTGTTGAATATCCACAACTTCTGTGACACCGAACATTTAAAACAATTATGTCACACCCCAACCTTGCACTGTAACAGCTTTCTTTCCACGAAGTGCAGAGATGAGCAGGAATTACTTCAGCACGAAGGAGCCTGAGTTGGTTATTTGCTGAATCTCACAGCATTTCAAGTTAACATTCAGGCTTGGCAAGACCCACCATCCGCTCAAACACTCAGCACAATGTCACCCCTCAAAACCCCACTGTTCAACCTAAAGGCACTTTCTTCTTTCCTTTTTTTTTTTTTATTTAAGGGTGCGTCAGCTGCTAACTGAAAAGTGGGAATGCTTCATTTAGCACACACACTTGTTAAACTGCTCACAGCATGCAAATAAAATACTGCATTGTGCAAAAGTCATTCAGTCTCCCCATCCGTAGATATGAGCAATGGAACCGCGGCCAGGAAAGAGGAAACTTGGAACAACACGCAAATATTTCAGTCCCTTATTCCCAATATTCACATCCCAGGCTAAAGCCCACAACCCTGTCATGCTGCGGGGTGACCATGTTAAGAGTCTCCTCTGTGCAATGGGTGGGAAAACAACCATTATCTATCTTGCCCCGGGACTGCACCCTTTTATTTGTAGTTATTACTGCAAACTGCTTTTTTTCCAGACAATGGTTGTGTTATTATAGGTACCTTCATGCCGTGCCAAAGCACATACACACAGCAATTCAGAACAATCAGCCTTGTTTTCATGGGAGCAAAGGTTGCAGCCAAATGAAATGGGTGGAGATCACATTAAACAATCTTGGAATCTGCTAATAGGATATAGGAAAATGTGACCGTAATGCAGATGCGGAGTTCCCCTTTCACCTTCCAATGTTATGGATAAAATAAAAGCTTTGGAAAACCAATTAAACTGTTTGAACAACATTAAGCAAGTTGAAGTGCTCTCAGGGTGCTTACAAGACCACTGAGAAGCTCTTTAAAACTAAAACAAAGAAATGCCCTTTCAAAGCTGTGAAACCAGAGAGCCTTTCTCCACCTCAGAACACCACCTGTTTTAAAAGATACAGGACACCTGCAAGTCATCTGCCTCTGCAAGGTAAAGAGAAGCTCATCGAGACAACTGTTCTTGTCTTAAAGACATGATCAGCCCCTTCTTTAAGTGGCCAATTTTCATCCTGAGGCACCTTGCTTGGTCAGCTGTAACCTTCATTCCCCTTGTTTGCTTTTGAGATGTGCGTTAGTCAGCTTTCTCCTCCACAAATCTGATTGTGCCTCTGCATGATCGTATACTGAAGTCATGTCCTTGAGCGTGTGACATCAGTCTGTTGCCATGGCAATGTACAGGGCAGTCCAAAATTCAGTATTATGGCATCACTGCGGGATCAGACAGCGGAACAAGCCAACGCCTGAGAGCTGGTTAATGCAGCACGAACAGCCAAGACATTTCAATCTAAATGTTAAAGTGCAACTGCACTTCATCACAGTATTCCTTATAAATATGGCTAGGAGCCTCAAGAAAGATGATCCAGAAGGTCACTGAAGACAAACAGACGAGCCATCATGCATCACTAAAGCAGGGCAATATGTTTCCAAGGATGGCCACCAAGTATGAGGAAAGCTTAGTTCAGCTCTCTGAATAGAAACCACCATCTGTTCCTAAGGCAACACCCGACCTGCCTAAGGGGATCGTTCACAGAGAAACAGGGATGGCCCCTCGGCACCCCCCGGATCAAGGGCTGGGTTGCAGTTTTTCTGGAAATCAGAGACTGGAGCATCACAGCACTGTCAGCCCTTTCAAAGACACAGCATTACATAAGACACAGTTCCTCAATTTCGAGCTATGAAGCAAAGACCATCATTAGCCCAACCTATAACAAAGCCACGTAGTTAAAAAAGGGTGGTACCTTCCAAGAGCTGTTATTCCATGTAGGGTTAGACATTACAGTTCTGTAGGTTCCTTGCACACTCACGAGAAGGGCATCTCTGAAGAGCAAAAGGGAAGGAAAAAGGAAATTAGTGACACAGTAACGGTGTTACAACCACCAACCAGCTCTTAAAACCCAAACGAGCCGCTCTGCCCGGGAGCGAAGGGCACGCAGGAACAACAACCCACGGCACTGCTGATGTGGAGCACCCCCAATTCAAAGTCTTCCGTGCTGATTGGCAGAGTACACCCCAAAAAGGGTCCAACACCCAGAGGTGGCTGGGCAGAAGCCACTTTGGCACCGTGGGGGTGCAGGGATAGCAAAGAGGAGGGAACACGAAGCTCCCGGGAGCCACGCTGGACCCCTTTCTTTACCTGCGCCTCTGTTCCCATCAAGCACACATGTTTAGGGGTCTGGGTGCAGATTTCCCAGCCGCTGCTCTAACACCCAAATTCCTCGAGACCTTGGAGTGCCACTGCTTTTGTACATCAGGCTCGCATAGCCTGGCCCCTCCCCGCACGCTTGGCTGGTTTCGCCTCCTTCCGCTTTCCCTTATTAATCCACACCTCTCCCATTAACTCACCCAACGCTTCCTCCTGCAGACCTGACCTCCATCCTTCCCCCAACCCCGGACGCACCCACAATTTCTTAACGCTGCCATTAACAAGGCACACTTCATGTTCTCCACACAGATATAACCCTCACCCTTCTCCTAACCCCTCCACCCATGTCCCTGGCTGTAATTACCCCATCCCTCCTTATCTAATACCCAACACAAGCCTTGAGGCTGGGAACCATTGTTTATTTGGCTCTGCAATGTCACACACCCCGGTGGTGATGTATAAATAAATTCCACAACCTGTTTGAGCCTGAGCTTGATTCAGACCTGAAGTATCCCAGTTTCTAAGTGACTTGCTGCAAACACCTTCACTTGCTGCTTTAGCAACCCTGGCTTATGCAACCAGCCACCACAGGCAGCTCCAGTGCCGAGCACCATGGACTACTGATTGCTCCCACAGACCACAGCTGCACAGAAAACACCTTAAATCCCTCTACTTTTAAATACAAATTGCAAACCATAAAGGGAAGAGGCAAGCAGAGGCACACTGCTCTCAGCAAAGTGCCTGTCACCTGGAGGATGAGCTCCGTGTGCCCATGTCACCTCCCAGCCACCAAAGCATCCAGGCTTTGCCCTAGTCTCAGCCCTTAACACCCAGAAGGTTACCCTGTCACAAGCCTGAAGTACTGCTAAGGATGAGGTTCTGGAAGCAACTTTAAGCCAAAGGGATTTCAGAGCAAAATAAAGCCAGCAGGGCTTCATCTCCATGGAGCTCCCGCAACACAACACAGGCTGAGCAAGTTACTCAGGGCAGAGGTCCTTCTTATTAACTACCTAGTAAATTCAGATTAAAGTCGGACAGCTTTCCCCCTCCCTCACATAAAAATCAGATGCTATCCAGCCCCCAGGCATCAATCCAGCTCCTGCAATAAGGAAAACCTGCTCACAGCCACATGACACCACACACCAATCCAGAGGATTGTGGCTCTTCAGGTGCTCGTTAAACTTTTTGCCCTAGAAGAGTCTCCAGTAAGGGACAATTTTGCCTTCAATTCATTTTCTACAGTCAAGATGGATGGTAACTGAGTACTGGATGTGGAAGCACATGAGAAGTCCCAGTGCAGCCATCCCAGCTCATGAACACATCAATGCAAAAACCCGTGGACAGTCCCCATCCACTGCCACAGTCACGTGTGCCGATTCCAGCATCCACATGATGCTTCAGAGGGGCAATCAAACCCCCGAGCCAAACACAAGGAGCAGAGGAAGGAAGCACCAAGACACACCACGACCATTAAGAGGTAAACAGAGGCTGGAGGAGAGCCAAGGCTGGGTGGCTGCCGTGGAAGCTCAGTTGTAACGCACTTCAAGATAAGAAGCGGAGCATGAGTAAGTCAACTCACCATCCCCAAATGGTCACAAGAGCCTTGTCAACTTGCACAAAGACCAGTTCCAAAAATACTAAGCAGGGCGTTGGAAAGGCAAATGGGCCATTTTGAGAATGCAGGATTAGCTTTTTTACTGGAGAAGAGGGACACAGCAGCACACACAACTAATACTGTGGGTTTGATACATCTGCGAGAGACATTGTTTTATGAGCCAGCAGCTCATGTCAACAACAAAGGATGCCAAAATCTTGCTGTGTGTGATGGTGTTTACAGGTGGAGGAGCTCTGCCCTCTCACAGGAAGGAGCTGTGCTTTGCAGACCCTTCCTGACTACCCAGCTGAACCTCCTGTCCACAGGCAAGTCCCTTTCCATCTATATTACCCTTGGAGCAGGTAGACCAGCACACAACTTACCACAGCCCATCTTTTGGCTTCTTTTCCCTACAAAGGCAAGGCTCCCAAAGCCTTTGAAAAACACAGCGTGGCACCTGTGCTCCCATACAAGACTCATACCCTACACCCTTCTCCCAAGGAAACTGTGGCAAGGAGTCCTCTGGGTCAACCTCCCCAGCAGGCTGGAGATCAGGCAGCCCTGCTGCCAGGTAGCACTCCAGGCTTAAAGCTGGTTTTTATTTAGGCAATACCCAACCCAGCCTGCCAGCCTCCTGTTCCTGCAACATCAGTGGCTAAAAAGGGATGCATGAGTCTGACCAGCTACAGACTTCCACAGAACGGCTCAGGGTGGAAGGGACCACAGTCTGGACCAACCTCCCTGCTCAGGCAGGATCATCTTAAGGCACATGGCACGGGATTGTGTCCAGACTGTTCTGGAATATCTCCAGTGAGGGAAACCCCACAGCCTCCCTGGGCAATCTGTTCAGTGCTCAGTCACCAGCACAGGACAGGAAAAGAGTATTTTCCCCCTATGCAAACTAATAAATACCTCCTTTAGAAAAGGTGATGCAGTTCATCTCATCAAAAAAAAGCCACACTGTTCTTACCAAAGCCTGGATCCATTCCAGTATACAATGAAACAGGTCCACTTGCAAAGCGTGTTTAGGCCTTTCCCTCTGAAAGCCACCTTAAAAACCTGAGACCCAACAATAAGTGGGCCTTGTACTCTTTAATCCCTTGAAATTCACCATCACTTCACTTTATTTATTCCAAGAGCTTAATGCAGCAGATGGATCTACATGATCAACCCTATCAGCCAAGTCACAAACAACGCAACCAAGCCCAAACTTACTATTAACTTGTAAAAAGTGTATTACATTTTCTTTCCCAAAACACTTAGGATGTTAACAAATACCTGTCTTACTGTGTTACCATCCTCCCACTGTCCTGATTTGAGCTAGCAGGCTTACACTGAAACACAGCAAGAGCCAAGAGCACTCATCCAAGCAGAGCCTGCAAGAACAGACCCCCTTTGGGGCAGCGACAGTTGAGGTCGATTTAATGCGAAAACAAACTACTTTTCCATTCAAGTCCAAAGCAGAGACAAAGAATTTTATGTGGCTCAGATTGCACAGTCAGCTGTCTTTTTAGGAACAGATCAGATTTAACAGTTCTATGGCTGTCCAGAAAAAGTGAGCCTGACAAAAGTTTATGGTCTGGCCAGCGCTACACTGTGCAAAACCCAGGCACTTGTCTGCTCTCATGGCCTTTAGTTGGTACCTCGAAGTCATCACCAACATCAGTTCCAGGAAAGTATTTTAAGAGAACCTGGCAGAGGCTGCCCAGGAAAGCTGTGGCTGCCCCATCCCTGAAAGTGTCCAAGGCCAAACTGGACAGGGCTTGGAACAACCCGGGATAGTGGGAGGTGACCCTGCCCATGGCAGGGGGGTGGAACAAGATGAGCTTTAAGGTCCCTTCCAACCCAAACCATTCAAGGATGCTATGATTTCTCAGGATTCAGCCTGGTGCAATTTTTAACCCATTTCAAAGAAAGACAAAAATCCCTCTCTGAAGCTCTGCCCAATAATTCTCTTTCCCATCACACAGATTGTATTTAACACCCTTTACACACTGGAGCACCCAAATGACACAATCTGTCAGCGTGACCCCTCTCACCACAGAGACTCATATTCTGAAGCAGCAGAGATGTGCTCAGGTTCTTCTGCTTGACTATTTCAGGGCCTAATGCAGACAGAGAAACTAATTAACATGTAGTGCTATGGAAAGGAATATGATCTAAACCTTCCCCGGTTTATATCCAAACCTTTTGAGACATTCAACGTCAAAGCTAAACAGATTTTCACCTGGCAAACACTTGGAGAGCCTTCCACTGAAGCTGCCAGGTAAGGGAATGCAGTATTTTAGGATATTTCTGCTCCATACACTGGGGACATACCTCACACAAAGCCCAGAGAAGCATCATGACAGCTGCAAAAACAACTTTGTCCTGGCTAACACTCATATAACGAAATTACAGTTTCACTCCAGGGAAAAAGGAAAAAGCACTTAAGTTTTGTTTAGATTGAAGTGCTTCGAGCCACACCACTTATCTGCTATCAGAGCAGATTGCAGGGCTGCTCCAATGATTATTCTGTAATGAAGTAACTGGAATTGGAAGGTATGCAATTAGTTCTATCTCCTCCTCCACCACCCCCCTAACAAGAAAAAAAACAGCACAGACGTTATCACCTCTTCCTCTAGCTCTGCTACCCTCATTTAAAATACCCACAAAGCAAAGTAGGGCTGTCACAAGCTGCTAACAAGCCTGTCTTGGCCCTGACTGGCAGCAAAGGTGATATTCTCAGCATCTCCCCAGAAAAAGTTACTGGGTTACCTAATGGGATGCTTTCTCAGGTACCCACACACATATATATATTAAGATTAACATGCCTGCATTTAGCTATTTCAGTAAAAGCAAACCACTTTTGAGAGGAAAAAAAAAGCACTGCTGTTCCTACTAGCTTTAAGTTAAAGCATCTCTCATTAATCCTCCCAGGCATGATCACTGGGAAGTGAATACATTAAACTCAGGACAGAGGTATTGCTTGCTGGCACTCTGGATAGTTTTACTGACTCCAGCCTGGCTCATTTTCCCTGAGTCACTTACCCTGCCTTCCTTTAAAAAGCTGTGCTTTATGTTTGTCAAGTGGTATATGCAGCTTTTCCATAACTGCAGCTAATAGCTGGAAGATGCAGAAAGGCCCCAGACACCCCACAGCCAAATGGCAACTCTCAGTAAACCCCTGATTCCAAGCTGCAATTGTGATAGAATCCATGCTGGCATTTATTTAGGCTCAAAAGCTCGCTCAGCTCCTCTCCTCTATACCCCTTGGTCCAACTAAAGGCATGGCTTCTCCCAACAGCCTCTGCCTCGTGTATATCCCAGTAAAGTTTCTCTACTTGTGACCCAAGGAAGACAAGGGAGAGCTGGAGGGACAAGGGGGATTCCCCCAGCCCTAAAAAAACATAAATAAATAACCTTAACAACCACTATTAATGCAACATCAATGAACTTCTATATGGGTCCACTACTGATGCAACAATTTTACACTCAGATTAAGTTCCTTGACTTTTTTCCCAGGTTAAGTTCTTTTCAATTTCTTAAAAACATTTTCCCACAGACAATGGGCCATCCCTGCAGGATGTACTGGTGCCTTCCCTTCCTTGGATTCAGCCAGGCAGCGATGAGGCTGTTAACACCTTATAAAATCCACACACAACCCTTTCCTCACTGCATACATCTACCGAACCAAAAGAGGAAAACGGGCTTAAAAATCCCCCCCGGTTTAAGGCAAGCAGAGCGGTTTAAGGCAAGCAGAGCGTGCAGAGACATTTGCTACAAAGGTATGGAAACTACTCCTACTTATCCCACAATTTACCCCGTGGCCTCCAGCTGACACATCAGCAGACACACACCACTTCAACAGCCCCCCAAGCAGTTAAAGCTGAACAAAGCAATCATTAGGAGAACTGGTCTGGTCCCACGGCTGGTGGCATCCCATGCCCTGTATCCCTGGAGGAACCGTGACTCACATCGCGCTCCTCAGCTCCCATCCACAGCACAGCCCGCGAAGCTTCGTGGAAAGAGGAATTCCAAAGCCACGTCTCCCAGCTTGCGAGACCAACTCCGAGCAAGTTACTTTACGTTTTGTAATGCCACGACATCTGCAGCCCTACCGCGTCTAAAAAAAAAAAAAAAAAATCCGCAAGCATTTTAAGAGAAACACGCGGATTTTTTTTTTTTCCTTCCTTAACACCATGAGGATGGATTCGCTGCCACCAGTAATCCTCCCACAGCCCCAGTTTCAGAAGCAGCAGCAGCAGATTTACTTAGATTTCAGACACATAAGCAAGCACTCTCTGCATCACTTCATTCATGGGTTTATTAAGATAAAGGTACCTCATTAAAAAAAAACAATGGTAGAGTGTCAGCCTCCTTTAGAGAGGAAATTAGATGAAAAAAAATGCAAGGAACCAACAGCCTGCCTCACAGCTTATGGCAAGTTTTGGTGCCCTGATGGTTAACTTGTAGTGCACAAACACACTTTCAGGGGACAGGCTTTCCCTAAGGGATTTTTTAAAATTCCCTTACTAAATCCCTGACACTTCGCTCCAGCCACAGTGCCTCGCGTGTATTTTTACAGTGAGCTTCTCTCCACCTCAGGAGTCAGGATGGGAGGAAGCACAAAACCTCTGAAGACAAAACCATCAGGAGGCCCAATCGCAAACGTTTCACGATGGAAAGGCAAAGTTCAGCACAGAAACCTCAATGAGGAGCTTTATAAATCCAACGAGAGCCGGGATGTCTCTGGAAGCAGATGAATCAGCGAACAAAAACCCCAATCAACACCAGCCACTGCCACCGATACACAAGTCCTGCTTGAACCCAGGGTCCACACTTTTTTAAAATATAGCCTCCAGGATGACACACTGCAGAAAACCAGCCCACAGGCACAAGCCATGAGTTAAGTCTTTGAAGTTTAGATACACCAGAAAAATTATTTCACCTACCCAGATGCAGAGGGATAGCTGCTGCCTTTGATGCTACAAGAAATTTTGGTCTTAAACTGCCCAAGGACTTCAAATTACTTGCTGGGCTTGAGCATGGCAACAGCCAAGCCTACACATACACACGAGCATATAATTATGCCTGGTCTAGACTTGGGGGGAGGAAAAAAAAAAAAAAGAAGAAATATTTTCACTGATGTTAGCACGCAAAGAAAATAACAGCACATACAAAGAAATCTCTAGAGTGACTTATGAAGAAGATTTTATGCTTGGCTTTCTGCCAATTAGAGAGGAATTAAAGAGTCTAGCAATATAACCCCACTCATCCCGAGGAGAAAACTGCATTTTTGAGTGATCAACAGAATAAGAGGGTGGAGGAAAGAGGGACAAAGACTTGGGACTGCAACGGCACAGAGCAACATAGGAAGTCTCTGACGGTACTGAGACAGAAAGTGGGCACAAATAGTTCAGATTTTAGAATTAATTCCGTCTATTGCATCCAAAAGAAAATCAGCACGTAACAGCTGACTCCAAATAACAGCATTCCAATAAAGCAGACAGTATTTTTTACTACAAAATTCCAACTGCTTCAGTATTTTGCAGATTATACTGACAGCCAACCAGCAAAATCACTGAAAGGTGGAGGTCACATAAACAAAAGCAAACCAAGTGGAAGAGGCATGACTAGACACCTTGGGAAGCTGAAAATGTGTCAAAACCCAGCCTTTCACTAAGAAAGAACATTAGTAGCTACCTGCAATGATGAATTTACATCCAAACTCTTTGGAGCTTAAAAATTCACATCATGAGACCAGCTTTTAGCAGAATTAGGACCAGACTTGACATGCCCCAGTTTCCCCAAGGTTACTTTTTGAAATGCATCTACAGTTAAAAATATTTCCAGTGCTTTTCTCACACAGCAGAAGAGCAACCAAAACCTACCATCTAATTTTACTGGTTTAGGTTTTTTAGTAAGAATTTAACTTTAGCACTTTTTTTTTTTTTTTAATGACAAAAGGAACTTTGCATTAAACTGCAGGTTGAAAGTTACTGGAAATGGCAGCAAGTTGCTGTTATTTTATATAAAGTCATGGCAAGGAGAAAAATGAAAGTACTGAAGCTTTCTAAACCAAACTTTGTAAAAGACCAAAAACATAGAATGAACCAGAAGTAGGTTAGGAGTTGCTAGAGATGTTTCAAGTTAATAAAATTCTAAATTAAATGGCTGCCGCCTAGATTTGCCAAAAAATTATGCAAATTTCCAAAGTTCATACATAGTAATTAGCACAGCAAAAAGCAGGTCCCAAATAAGTGATGAAGTTAGCCTCGCTCTTATTTTTCCAGCAGATGGAATTAGCTATGTGTGAAGCTATTTTTTTTTTCTTTTGCAATTGGAGATTAAACATATTATCCTGAATATCAATTTTGCTAGTACAGCATGTTGGATACACACACTCAGGGAAGCAGGAATATGCAAAAGCCAGTCTGAATCCTTCTCTTCCATCATTCTAAAGAGGACACTGAAGAGGCTGGGGCAGGGGGAGGGTTTACATATTTAAGATTTCATTTTTCAAACTGATTGCTGACAATTTGGTTGAGACAAGTTCTCTCAAAGTACATTTAGAGTTAATAGTCCAAACAGGTTTTTCCAAAGAAAAATGTCTGCCTCGACTAAAAATACATCCTCTTGATGTGCTAATGGACAGATCACAAAAAGTCACCCAAAATGCAAGTTGAAACAACACGTGTAAACAGAAAGCCTCCTGCTTTTGCCCATTACTGCTCCAAAACCCGGTTCACAGGCACATCCATCATATACTGGATATCATATACTGTAATACAAATTCACCTTTTCCATTCCTATTACCGATTTGCCACCTCACACTTGAAAAAGGCACAACCTTCTCCTCAGCCCTGCAGTGCACCAGAGATGGCTGAACCTCATGTGGGCCAAAACGCTCCACCAGAGTTCCACGTGCTGAATTTAGTTCCTCTTAATAAGTGAAAACAAGCTGCAAGTCTTACTACACGGATATTACTTTCAGGTAGCCCAGAAAAGATTTCTGGAATCTGTGCGTGCTACAAAAAGAACCCAAAACTTACATAATTAAAGGAGCATAGGGAGGGGAAAACAAAGTTTAACTCTAATTTAAAAGTCAAGTAAGTGACACGCTGGATTGAATGCTATTAACCAAAGCTGTGCAAGTTAAAAGTGGATGTACTGAATGCAGTAGAAACTCTGCCCGCAACAAAATGAGAATTCTCTTACAAAAATACTTCTGGGGCCAAAGGAAACAGTGAGTTGAAGTAAGAAAGCAAGCACTTACACCTATCGTGCTCTCCCCCTCTTCCTACTCAACTAGGGAGTCTCATTTATCTCAAAGCAATCAAAAGAAAACACTTTGATTTTTAAAGTCAGAAAAGCTGCAGAAATGAAAGCCTTGTCTGGCACGAACAAATAATATTTCTGAAATCAAAAGAAGACTTTTTTTTTTTTTCCAAGTTATGGGAAGGGCGAAAACAGTCCTGAATAACTTACTTTGCATAGCCCAGTTCCTGCCAAAACAGTTCTGTAAATCCCATGGTAGTTCAGATAATTTCCATTCTTAGGACAAAAAAAAAAAAAGCTAGATTGAACATTAGCAACATTAATTGTGTGATATGACCTGAATGATGCAAGAACAAGTAGTTAAGTGAACCACAGCATCTGCTGAATTTTTAATCACTAGTTGTTTTGCTGCAAGGCAGAAGAACACTGTATATTAGCTTCCAAGCACTGCACAGAATGGCACATTAGGACACCAGGATTTTAACTGGCAGGAATTCTGCCTCCCTGCTACCTAAATGCCATCACTTTGCTGTGAACTGCAGACAGAGCAGCTCCTAAGGCAGGATTATTTTTTAATCACATGGGAGGGAAAAAAAGCACTGTTTCCTTCACCCCAAGATACCAGTCGGCCATTTGTGGATAATATATTTATTTTTTTTAAAGCTGACGTTTTCTTAACAGCCATTTATGCGTCCCTCTGTAGTGTATTTTTACTTTCCAAACAGCTTTAAGTAGTCATGTGGCTGCCCAGCAGCAACTTGCTACCAAAGAGGTAGTTGAACCTCCAATGTGTAGGAGGGTGATCTATGTAAACATTCCTATTAGCTCTGTACTGCAACAGGAGGAGCAACTGCGACATGTTTAGGCACACCTGAGCTATATTTAATCCATCTTCCTCTGACACCCATTACAATGACGCTGCAGACACCCAAATTTGGGCAGCCAGGTCATGGTACTACTGATGCAAGTCAACAAGCCCATCCTTTACTGACACCAGCCAGTCCTGCTGTCATTTCTCTGTGTCTGATACCCAAAACAGCTGGATTAAACCAACCACCAAGCCTCCAGTGGTAAATACAAGCTCCAGTTATGTTCGAGGCATAAAACTGCAACAGCAGGATTAGCAAGTGATACAGCAGATATTCCCCTTCCACAACAACAACAACAACAACAAAAGTTATTTGGGGGATAAACACTAATTCCACAACCACAATGCAAATTCCAAATACCAATCCCACAATTACAGCCAGAATCTGCACTAGGGGCAATGATCCTGATTCATGTTTCAGGGGCAAAAAGAGAGGACATTTGAAGAAAAGGACAACATTCATACATTAAAAGAGTCTGTCAGGCTGACTTGAAGAGATTCTAAGTTTAGTAAGTTAATAGAATCAAAATACCTTAAAAAACAAAACCAGCAAAATATGGTACAAACGAAAACAGAGCAGCCACACATACCAAAGCAGCATTCCTGTGCTCTCCTTCCTGCAGAGCTTACAGAGCTGGGAAGAGGATCTCTAACCAGCAACTTTCACTAAACCACGGTCTCCTGCAAAAACTTAAATGTATAGGAACATCCAGTGACACATCTGATGACCAAATAATTCACAAGAGTCAAAAAATCCCAGCAGACAAGGACCAGAGAGATGCTTCCCAAGCTACATTATCTTTAATGACAGGCTTCGGGATCAGTCCTGCATCTTCCTTTCAGGCTCAACTATCGGGTACAAGAAAAGCTGCTCTCTTCTCTGAAGCCAGGTACCAAACCTGCAAGAGGAATATTAAAATATGCCTTATCTGCTGGGAATACAGCACCCCGTGTGTGAGGTTTATAGCAAATGTTTGTTTGCTTATGCTACAGGGCAGTGAGAAGCGAAAACACCACATTATGATGAAAGCGTTGACACCTGGAACTCGGAGTCAGTTATTACCTCGGTAGTGTCCTACATCCACCACACAATATCCAACTCCACATCACCAGAAACCTAACCTGGCACCTCCACACCCCAAAGCCACAGTCCCTCCTGGCATGGGCACTACAGGCCAGTCCCTGTGAACACCGTGATAAACATCCACAGCATGCCACAAAACAAGCTTCCAAATTTAAGAGACACAGGAAGATGTTTTATACCTTACAAGGCCCTCAGTTGCAGCTCAGCACTTGACAAGCCACTCACAATTCTTCACGAGCCTTCTCTAAATGGAGAAGAGATTTTTAAAGAGCGTTTAGTGCAAGTGAAACATCCCCAGCTTCCTCCTCAGCCTCTGCTCGTTCTCCAATTAAATATAAAAGAGACAACTTAGTCATACAGAGCGTGCAGGATGATTTTAAGTCAGTGGTATTAAATCAAATCCCACAACTTTTCACACCTATTAAAATGTTACTCTGTCATTAGCAGGGGAGATTTTGATAAGCGCGATGCAATTAGCAGACACTGCCTTTGTTGCCAGGCTGTTGGTGATGAAGCCCAGGCTCCCTGACATTCCATTTCTTTCCCTCAAAAGCCCCGTGCTACGGCAAATTTATGGTTTTTAGTGTGTAAGAGGAGAATTGGGCACCTTACCTCCCAAATCAGTCAATAAGGCTCTTTCACCCAGGCCCGGGGAAGGCGGGTGGCTGCTGGAAAGCAAGACAAGGCTCTCTCCCTTCCCCCTCCCCTCAGGACCCAAAAACGCCGCGCTCCAAACACTCCCATCCCCTGCAGCAAGGGATTAGCCATTTATTAAAAAGGAATCAAAACACTGCAAAAGGCTTCCAGTAAAGATTTCAAGGGGAAAACCAAACAACAAAACCTCAATGCAACAGCCACGGTACCAAGAGTCCCACCAGGAATTCTTCTGGACACCGAAGAACAAGCAGGATGTCATTTGTCCCGACGATGCCGATCAAATGGCGCAAAAGGAGGGCAGAATTAGATTAATTTTCTATTTTTTTTGTTTTAAGTCAGTCATTTTGCTGCCTCCACGTCGAGCAGCAACAACATTCACAACCTACAGGCATTTACTGCTTTAGACTTTGGACTTTCAAAACCACTGCCTACCACCTCCACGCTTGGTTTTTAGGGGTTTGTTTCTTGGGTTTTTTTAGCTCTTCGCTAGGGGGTGACAGACAATTATAATGGCCAATTATGTAAAACCTTCCATCCGAGAAAACACGGCGCTCTACGCAAACACTCATTAGGACTCGGCGAGTCTCGAGCCTGCGCCGCACATTCCCCGGTTTCACAGCCACCCTGGATGTCTCCAAGAGTGGATTCCCAGCGCTGTGGCACGGGCCAGGACAGCGCTGGGCAGGGCAGGGTCAGCCCCTGGAGCACTTACAGAGCCTCGCAGGCGGGTTCTGCAGCCCAGGCTGCCGGGGCTGAGCTTCACAGCCCCATCCGAGCCGGTTATTCAAAAGCAGAGCAGAGACACTCGCGGCTGATGGGCGTTGCACGAAGCACCTCGCAGGACAAGCCTCACATCCACTTCTCCGGATGATACGAGGAAGATTTTTCCAACTGGGAGCGGCACCGAGCAAGTCAATAGACTTCGGTTTACTGGAGAAATTAAAAGCTACACTTATTGTTTCGAGCAAGGCCTCGGAGGAAGTAATTCCGAGAAGAAATCACTTCCACTCTAATTGTACTTTTAACCTTTCCTTGGGTTCTTACGACACCCCCACGTGAGCACATTATTCAAGTGTTATCACAGCATCTAATAACGACTAAAGCTGTCGGTTTTTGGATCGCTGTTTGTGTTTCCCGAGCTCGCAACCCCTCCCTGGGAAGGGCTGATCGATGCGGGAGCCCACGGGGGGAAGCCGCGCAGGGAAAAAAAAAAAAACCGCGACCAGGAAGTGACCGCAACTCGGGAGATCAAAATTTGGGGGGGGGGGGGGGGGAAAAGCACGGCGGCGGGAAAGAAGGGAAAAGGGGGTGCTTTGAAAAGAAGGTCGGCGAAAAGCCTGCGAGGCGCGGAGAGCGGCGGGGCTGTGCCCCCACGGGCACGCGTGGGACGGGCGCGTTATGCAACCGCGGGGGGCCGGGGATGCTCCGAGCGCCGCGGGGGGACCGGGGAAGGGGGGGACGGGGCCGCTCCTGAGCCCCCGCTGCCAGACCCGCCGGGCCGGGGGAGCCGCGGAGAGCGGCGGGAGCTCTGCCAGCGGCGCGGTGCGGGGCGCTCCGGGGGGAGGCGTTAGGGCAGCGGGGCGAGAGAACGCGGTGCGGGGCG
>JAWWEU010000158.1:61554668-61591710 GCA_035583155.1 Acropternis orthonyx
GCCCCGCGCCGCGCCAGGCACCGGCAGCGCCGCCGCGCCAGGCACCGGGGGTTCGGCTCGGGGCGCCGCCCGGGACCCTCCTGCCTCGGGGTTCGAGCCCCCCTGCGCACCCGCCGTGCCCCGCTCAGGCTTCTCTGTGCCCCGCATTGCCCCCTCTCTGTGCCCCCGCCGTGCCCCGCTCTGCCCTCGATGTGCTCCCACAGCCCCCGCCGTGCCCCGCTGTGCCCGCTCTGTGCCTCCGCTGTGCCCCCGCGGTGCCGGTTGTCAGCCCGCCGTGTGGCACCGGCAGCTTACGGCGTGGGTTTAAGGTGGTGGTAACGGGCTGAAAAAGCTACGCGGTCCTCTGCAGGGGACCAAAAAAAACCTCGTCTGGTAGAGCTCCTGGCTTTGAAATCAACTGAGCTCCCGACGGCAGGGCCAAAAGGATCACAGAATCAGTGAGGTTGGAAAAGACCTCCGAGATCATCGGGTCCAACCTGTGACTACAGGAACACCACTGTGTCGAGGGGACCACGGCACAAAGCGCCACATCCAGTCTTTCCTTAAACACTCCCAGGGTGACTCCATCACCTCCCTGGACAGTCCATTCCCAAAGAGATGCCGGGAGGTCACTGAGAGTGTCCCTCGGTACTGGAACCCCACCAGGGCAGTGCCAGCATTGCTGGCTTGTTTTGCCGGGAGCAATCTCTAAATACCCTTTGCTGTCCTCTGTCCTTGACAGAGGAAAACACAAGCTGCTGTTCCTGGTGTCGATTATCCGAGGAGGCACAGCTGGGGAGACCTGGGCAGTGGTTTGTCACGCAAGTGTCACCCCAGCCACCTTCTCAGTGCCGTCCTGGTGAAGCCTCAGCCTGCAGGGAGAAAGAGACGGGCACTGGAGAAATCCTTCAGAACCAGAGGTATCAAGAACAAGCACGAAACACAAATGGCAAGCACTGGGAAAAGGGGAATAACGTGGTGGTGCCAAATGATGGCTTGAGCCTAAAGGAGTTCCTGCAAGAAGGAGCTTCCCCTCTCCTTAAAAGATTTCGGCAGTTTGTTTCCAGTTAGAGGGATGTGGGCAGGGACGGAGGGCCCCACAGAGGACCACCTGTGACTCAGGGGGAGCCCAGGGTAGCAGACCAAAAAGGCCTGATTTCTCTCACACCCGAGGGAATGGCTGAAGCCCTGTCAGGGGAGGTTTAGGTTGGATACCAGGAAAAGGTTCTTGCCCCAGAGGGTGGGCAGGCATGGAGCAGGCTCCCCAGGGCAATGGGCACAGCACCAATCCTGCCAAATCCAAGAAGCATTTGGATGATGCTCTCAGGAACATGGTGGGATTTTTGGGGTGTCCTGTGCAGGGCCAGGAGTTGGACTTGGTGATCCTTGTGGGCACTTCCAGCTCAGGATATTCAATGATTCCCTGACCTGCAGGAGGGCAGCACTACTTTGTGTAATACAACACTGTGAGGGGATTCTTGGGATGGTTCTCAAGCTAAAAAGCAGTGTAACTGTGTCAGCATAGCACTCTGATAGTCCTGATGAGGGGCAGAGCTAATTAGCCAAGGCTCAAGATCACATTAACATGGTGTCTCAGATGGCTGAGATGAACCTCCCCAAGTCTCTGGAGTCCCTGTTGACTATGGCCACTAAATACAAAGACAGAGCAAGGGCAGGAGGGAACACAGAAGTAAAATAAGTTGCTGAAGGTCAAATATCAGATCAGGGGAGGACAGAAAACAGGCCCTACAGTTCCTCACCCCTCCAGTACTTTCTCCTCTGGACTGCAACAAAACCCCAGAACAACAACGGGATTTAGCTGCTGCTGACACAGGAGCTTCCTGTGCTCCAGGGAAAAGTTCTGTATTTTGGTATAGGACCAAATGCACATGGAAAAAAAAACCCTATTTACTAGCAGGGCCCCACAGTTTAGTGACATACAGTGACATGCAAGATATCACCAGATGACTTAAAGGGCAATGAAATATGTGCCCTGTCATATTAGAAAAAGGTCCCACAAAGGTATAGCCCCAATCTTTTGTTCTAAGTTGATAAAGACAGAAAACTGCCATTTGCTGGTAAGTGAACCCTAATGATTAAACAACCTTTCTCCTCCTACACCCGCTGGGCATTTAGAGATAATATAAGAAAGATTTTGCACATTGTTTAGCTTACATGGCCATCTGGTCCTTCTGCATTTCAGTAGCCTTGAACATTAAAAAAAAAACAATAGATAAGGAAAACCAATCCTATCTTATCAGAGACCTGGAGAAGTTTAGCTCTTGTCAGAGTACACAGGATTAACGAAGTCCTTGCAGCTCTTACTGTTTCCATCTTGATTAAGAGTCATATTCCTCACAGCTTTGTGTTGTACTCTCTAAACCAAGCTGTTCCTTACTGACTGTATTTGTTTTAACCATGAAACACAACTCCAGCAGTTGCATCCAGCTTCCATAGATGTTCTGCTCCTGGGCAATGGAAGCACAACGGGGTCACATGCTGAGAAAAGATACATACCGGTTTTCAGCCAAAATTTAAAAACAGTGTTACTAGAAGTCTTGTGTAACTAGGGAAAAGGATGCTCTTTTCAAAGGAAAACGCAATGGTCTTGGCCTAACTCAGAAACCTACTTCCTGCTGCTGAGACGTCATCTAATCCCACTGCACTAAGCAGTTTCTTCATCTGCTTTTGCTCAAGGGGATAAAAGCACAATTCCCCCAAAGTAACCCGCTCCAAAGTCCCTGGAAACAACAAAAAGTTTGGTCTCAACTCAGCTTATGGTTGGCTTATGGTTGAATCCAGCATTTGTTCTGGGGTTAATTCCCGCTCCCCTTTTGCCGCAGAAGAAAACCAAGACGGGCTGCGTCTGTTTGGAAAGAAATGTGATTTCCTTAAGAATGTGGCTTTGGGCCTTGGAGGAAGAAACCAGCTGAGGATCCTTTCACCTGTAGTGCTAGAGCAGGTTTTTGAGCAAAATCTGTAGCAGCAGGGAACATTTGGTGTAAATGCACCGTAAATAACAGACGATGTACAGATATGCTGAGATAAAAACCACTCAGGCTGTGTTCCCAGCTGCACTTTGCATTGTAATATTGCTAGTTTGCATTTTAGTGAGAGCTGGGAGCTTATAAATGTGCTCCAACATCCAGCTTTTGGGTATCAGCTGCCAGAGTGCAACAGAATACACAGAGTCAGGTACCTCGTTCTTCTATTTATAGCCCAGAGAGTGTCAGATGCTTCCCAAGGGCGAGTGGAAACTCCCACCTGCCAAGCAGAGACCTGGGAGAAGGAAACATCAAAGGAGGGATGTATTAGACTCGCTTTGCATAGCCAGTGTGTAGGTGTTTCCATCAGCTGGGGATCCTGGGCCCACACATCCAGGGTTTCAGAGTCTGTCAGTGCTCTTTGAAGGATCAGGCAAGGACAACAATTCCTGTTTAACACCGTGGGTGTAGGGGTTGCATTTGATGTTTGTTGCCTGTGCTGATCTAGGTGGGAGAGAAATACCCAGGAAAGGGAAGACTGTCTCCAAACTCATCCAGGTGAGAGTCCAAATGTCTCTTTACCTGCTTGTACCATGCCCTCCTCCCAAGGAACAGGCTGGGGGTTTGGTGGGTGGTTACCTCACATGCTGGTAAAAACGGGCTGCAGCACAAAACAAACCTCAGAGAACAGAGCAAGAGGCTTAAGTGTGTTTCCTACTTGTTGTAAGGCAGGAATTTTGCTTCCATTTTCTGCTCCTAGAATTTGTTCTGGTTTTTAAACTAGCAGCCACTTCAGATGAAAAGCCTGAGCAGAAGCGGGGACAGCAGCCAGAGCACCATCATGATTCTGCTGTTCAATCCTTGACTGAGAGGTTAGCAATTAAATTTGGCAGGAGGCCACTCTGTGCCCTCTGCAGCATCACAGTTTGCCTACAGAGGATTTTCTTCAGCTCCATGCAAGTGGCTGTGGGCTACAGCTTTATAACTCCATTTGCCTGAACTTTCACCAAAAATATATTCAGAAAATGTAATTACTTCAGGGTTAAATTTGGGCATAGGTTTCCCTACACTTTCCATATTGATTTTCATTTGTGCAAGAGTGGGAACAATTACCCTCCCAAAGAACAATATCCCATGTGAAGTAATGAAGAACAGAAGAACAAGTTAACAGATTGCCACATAATGATCTCCTCAGTACAGAATGCATCAGATAATGACAGTTATATTGCCAAGGAATAGAGAAATTCAAATTGGTTCTCAAAGCTTTGATGGCTAAAATGTGAGGATATTATCATAAAATCATCAGGTCTGTATGAGAATGAGGGGTTTAACCTTCCAGGCATGTCTAATATCTGCACAGGATGATGAGTTTATAAATTCATATAATTTGTTTACCTCTAGGAAATGGTAACATGTTTATTCCTCTTAACACAGTATTTCTCTTAACACAACAAAATCAGTAGCAATCAGGAATTTGGGTGAAAAACACCTGATTAACGTGTTTCATCTTAAAGTGACATTGCCATACTTTAAAAATCTTGGCATTGTTCAAACCCATGGAGACCCGCGCAGTGACCTAAATATTGTCAGTGGAAGGTGTCAGTGCAGCATGTTAAGCAAACCCATCCTTGGCTGTAACTTACCTGGCTCAGGTAACACCTGCAAAGCTGCACAGCCAACTCTGAGCCTGCCAAGGACCCAAGGCAGGTACTCGGGTTGCCTTGAAGGGCACACGGCTGTGTTATCGCTGATGTTGTTATTTGAGCTCAGGAGATTAAGCCCAGGCTGTACTTCAGCTTCCTAAATGCAGCATCGGCATCCACAGGAGTGGAAATTAGCAAATATGCCAGTCTGGATGCTCAGAGAAGCAAACGAGTATTGTTTCACCATGAAGATGAAGGTATGCAGTAAGAAAAAATGATTTGGGGTTGGAAGGATGACACTCCTAAACTTGCTTTTTCCCTAGGACTTGTGTTTCAGCATGGCTCACATCACTGGATTGTATCCTGATATGAGGTAGAATTGCTGAATGGCCTCAAATTCCACTGCCACGGGGGATAAAAGGGAGTAACACAACTCACCAAACATGAGGACTGCATTGGATTGGACTCTGTGGGCAGAGTCTACAAATCTGAGCTCCTGTAGCTCTGTTGTTTAATTGGATCTTTCTCAAACCAGTGGAAAACCTGCCAGTGCTCAATAAACTCCATGCTGACTTTTTATTACCTATAGCAAATAAATTATTGTGAGATTAGCACTGGTCAGCGTTTGTGACCCGTGCTGTAACCTTTGTCACTGTACAGGAACAGGGGTGACATTTCTCTGACTGACTCTCCAGCGATCCAGGACTGATCACTGCCGTGGGGAACAGCTCTGTGCTCTCACATCTTACAGGACGGCCTGTAATCCATTTAGTGCTGTATTAAAATCACGTTTATGTGCGAAATCACTGAGAGATTTCTGCGGCTCCATGTGGAGGTCCCGCATTTTCAAGCTGTCGGAAAGGCACGGCTGTCCCCCTGCCTCTGACCATCGCTCCTGCCGCTCGCCAACGCTTTTTCCATCCCTACGCCGTCCACACTTTTGCAGTGCCACCAAGCGGATGGTTCCTCCCCTTGGCGTTTTAGTTTCGCACTTTATAAACAAACGCAGAACTGCCCAGTGGCTGAGAACGGCGATAGAGCACAACCCGCTCCAGAAAGCTGCAGGGTCGGCACGGCGTGGCGCGGGAGGAAACAAAGGGTCTGTAATAAAAACCCTTTAGTGGTGTGTTCGTGATGCTTTGAGGCCTGTGGAGACTCATCCCTGGCTCCTCAGGAGGCAGCACAGCGTGTGGATATGGACCTTCAGTGCAAGAGAGACATGGAGCTCCTGGAGCGGGACCAGTGGAGGGCAAAGAGGGTTAAAGGACTGGAGCATCTCTCTAAAGAGGAAAAGGGTGAGGCAGCTGGAGCTGTTCAACCTCGAGAAGAGACACCGAGAGGGGTCCTCATCCATGTGTATAAATATCAAAAGGGGTGCCACAGGAGGGACCGGGCTCTGCCTGGGGGTGCCCAGCAGTGGGACAAGCGGCAGCGGGCAGGAACTGATGCCCAGGAGGTCACACCTGAGCGGGGGGACAAGCACCGAACGGGCTGCCCAGAGAGGGCGTGGAGCGTCCCCCTCTGGAGATATTCCACGACACTCTGGACACACTCCTGCATGAGCAGGGCGGCGGGACCAGATGACCCGCTGTGGTCCTTCCCAGTTTGAGCCATTCTGGGATTATGAGGGTGCCGGGAGGACAGGGCGAGGTCTGGGGGCTCACCGCTCTGTCCTGAGGGCGCGGTGGGGGCTGAGGCCTCCGTGTCCCGGACCACCAACAGGTGACCCCCGGGCCCAGCTGACCCCCGGACACAGGTGATCCCTGGGCCCAGGTGATCCCCGGGCACAGGTGACCCTCGAGTCCAGGTGACCCGCCCCGGCACATCGCACCGCCTCCACCATTTTACCGCACCGCCCCCGCGATGGCCGGGGCCCCAGGCCGAGCGGCTTCACCTCCCTCACCCCGCTAGCCAATCAGCGACGGGCGAGGGCGGGGAAATGCCCCGCGCAGCCAATGAAAACGAAGCGCCGCCACGGCGCGACCAATAGGCGGCTCGCCCCGAGGTTTCGGCGCTGCCCGTCAACGGCGGCGGGCGAGGCCAGCGGGAGGGTGCGGGCAGCGGCTGGCCAATGAGCGTTGGCGGGCGAGATTTGAAAGCGAGGCGGGGCGGCGCGCGGCGGCGCTGAGGGCCGGGCAGGTAATGGAGGGGCCGGGGGGGGGGGGGGGGGGCGCGGGGGGGGGGGGGGGGGGCCCCGGGGGGGTTGGGGGGGGGCCCCAAGGGGGCCCGGGGCCTCCAAAAGGCTTTGAGCCCCGGAATTGGGCTCCGCGACGCGTCCCGGGTGGTGCCTCCTCTGTTGGGCTGGGCTGGGAATACCCGAAGGGGCTGAGGGGACAGGCCTGTGGCGAGCCCTCCCAGCCGGGTCCCGAACCGCTGAGTCCAGGCCTTACTCAGCGTTAAACTTGCTGCTTTTAAACGTAAGCGGTGTTTGATCTGCCTGCTCTGTTTTCTCGCTGCCCTCCCGACCGATCACCTAAACGTTTTTACGTCCGTGTTGCCCTTTGGTTCTTGTGGCGTTGCTGGCTCAAAAGCAGCTCTTTCCCCTCGCTTTTATGTATAACAATTAAATTTTCAGCTTTAATTCTCGGTAGCATATGTTAGCCACTCACAAATCTCTTGCGTAAACCTTCTGTCCCTTTCCTGCTAGTGGTCTTTATTTGAATCTGTGCGAATTTAAACCCCAATTAAACTTCTAGTCTCCTGTTTTAGGCAAGACACCGCACAGGAACAGTGACCTGGAAAGAAGAGGAGACAGGTATGTTTGCTTTAAATACAACTTTAGGATATTGAGCATGTCCTACGTTTTTAATGAGCCCAAAGACATCACTGGTAACTCCTGCATTGTTTTAATTGACCTGGGAAGTGAGTTGGGAATACCTGTGTGGGAGACTTTCTCTTTATCTCTACTTATATTATATTTGCCCTTGCCAAGTTTCAGCTTAGTTCTTCTGCAGGATTTCTTACTGAGGTATAGATCAGTTGTTCATGAGGCTTTTTCATGGGAGAAGGTCCTAAGTGGATTTATACTGCAATGACTAGGAAAGTATGAAAAGTAAAAGGTGGAACATAAAAACTCTTTGAATTAGTTAATTATTAAATATCAGTGTTTAAGGCAAATGCAGCTTTCTGAAAGCTTGCCTGATACATAACAACGTATATTTTGTGGATGTTACCATCATGGCACTGAGTTAAAAATTGTGCATGCACCTTGAAAGGATTGTTTTTGTACTTAGAGAACATGTTTAAAGGTAAATTTGGGGAATTTTCCTGAAAGTCCACAAAGGGTGGGTGGAGAGGCTTGATACCCACTGCTGCTGTGAGAAATGGTTTTCATCCACTGGACTCAAAAGCCTACTGCTTCTGGGAGGTGGGTATAGGAATGTATTCCCACTGTCTTCTGCATGGCTTTCTGTAATACTGTGCAATGAATAACAAGATCTGTAATTACTAATTCTGTAGTTACTAACAAGATCAGTTAAAATATGAATTAACCTCAATCAATTAAATGTAAAGCAGAGCAAATATGACCTATGAGCTACGGTAGAGTAGCCTGATGATTTGCAATCATTGTAAATTAACTGGCATCTTTAATCACTTTCTGAAAGTTGGAATGCAAGGTGAAGGATGAAACCCAAGATATTCGCAAGTCAGGTTGTGCTGACATGGAACCAGCTCTTCCAGGATTGTGTGGAATTGAACTGGAAGTGATCCAGTCTCTGATCTGAGTTTTGATTTTTATTCCCCTTTACTCTTTTAACTTCCATTGACCATTTTATTCTCCTGGAACATGTTGGGGGGGGAAAAAAAGGCAGCATACACTCATTTAGATTTGACTCCTACATTATCTCCAGTACCTATTCTAAGAGCTTCCAGATGGTTGTGCAGGTGCTGTGAAAGGTACTCCCTACATGAACACTGTCATGGAATTAGGAATAAAGGAATAAGGAAATGCCACTGCCAGCACTGATGGTCTCTGAACAGTCTTGGTCTGTGTTCCTTCTTCCAACAGCCCAGGTTCTCTCCTTGCCTTCTTTTTCCATAAGTATATACAGTTCATTTCTGTACTCTCTGTTTTGGTACTTTTTTCTTCTGACAGTGGGTTTTCCAGTTAGGCAGTTAGTTGTGTTTTTGGCTTCTGGTAGCAAATGGATGGGGAGGGGATGAACTTTAAGAAATCCTCTACACTCATTGTCAAGGCTGATCTCTTCAGTCAGTTCACCAGTGATTCCTTTAGTCTGATCAGAGCTTGCTGTCTTGAAATGAAAAACCTCAGTAAATGACTAATTTACCAATAAATTAACAGCACTTGAGTATTTAGTTTAGCTCTGTCACCCCACTTACTGTACACCTGTTTTCTATATGTGGTGGAAGACGAGATGTCCGAGAGACCCTGGCTGAGGTGGACAACCCTTGGCAAGACAGGCTTCAGTGGGATGCAGGGAATAATAGAATCCCATAATGATTTGGGCTGGAAGGGGCCTTAAAGATCATCCAGTTCCATCCCCTGCCATGGGCAGGGACATCTTCCACTATCCCAGGTTGCTCCAGTTCCCATCCAACCTGGCCTTGGACACTCCCAGGGATGGGGCAGCCACAGCTTCTCTGCCCAGCCTGTGCCAGGGCCTGCCCCACCATCACAGCCAAGAATTCCTTCCCAATATCCCATCTAACCCTGCCCTCTGGAAGTGGGAAGCCATTCCCTCTTGTCCCATCACTACATGCTCTTCTTCATCCCTCTTCATCCTTCCTGTAGCCCCCTTTAGGTGCTATTAGCACAGCATGTACAAACCAACTGACATTTGCCTTAAGTCTCCCTCAGGTTAAAAAAGTAGGGAGAAATCCTGCTTGAAATAACTGCTATTGTATTGTGGTTGCGTCCTGGAAACTTGGTTGAGGAATGGTGCCAAGGATTCTGATGCAGGACAAAAGTTCCTTGCCATCAGATAGGGTGTAATCTAAATTCTCAATGTTGGTGTTGCTTCCAAGTATTGTCCTACAGCCTTGTCATTTACTTGCTCATCTCCTTAACGTGGAAAACAGCTGTGGTGAAAGCAGACCTGCCAGCCAATCCCAGGCAGGGGTGCAGTGTCCCCTACTAATTCTGTGTCAGACTTGTGAACCACTCAACAACCAAAGCAGCCCCTGGAATTAACGAAATAATGAGAAATCACTGAAAGAATCATTGCTGAAATTGTAATTTGTGTTTTTTCTTGTACACAAACAAAACTGAGGTCTTTGCTTGTAACATATAAACTTTAACTAAAAGGGAAAAGAGAACCATGATAGTTTTCCCCTAATCACTGTGATTTTTGTCCAAGGCCCTCAGGATGGCTGCTCCCTCCCAGTTTGCCAGCCGCTACAAGAAGAATTTGAGCGTGGAAGCCCTCAGAGTCAAAGCTGCCCGCAGGAGATCCACCCTGCAGAAGGAGAACAGGCACAAGCTGTTTGAAAAGGGCCGGCAGTTCGGGCTGGCAGATGTCAATGTTCAGCTCTCCAAAGAGAGGGGAGTTTCAGAACTCAAGGAAACAAGAGAAATGTGCTCTCAAGAGAACAGCGGCGTAAAACAAAGTAAAGAATGTTATAGACCTTTTTTTAAATGTTAAGAGTGTCTTTAAGTAGTAACATTATCAAGAAGACCGAATTGCAGTCAACATTTTAACTTGAAGCAAAGGTTTAAGATTTAAAATCCAGTGCTTCTAACCGTTAAAATCAAGAAAGTAAAATCTTAATAGAGGTGTATCCTCCTCACTGCTATGATGGTAGGAGCGAGGTTTTGCTCTGATTTGGCTGCAGCATTTCGCTATTAATACTCAGTGGGAAGTCTCCTAATGATTGCTTTGTCCTTCAAGACGTGGAAAACTCCAATCTAAATTCTCATCTAACACACAACTCGCGTCTGTCCTGTGTTTAAAGTGCGCTTAAAAATAAGCAATTGTATATTATAATATATATATTTATTAATGGGTAAATGCATAGCATCAATTTTAAAAATTGCTAGTTTTTCACAACTCATCTTTCCTCTCAGAAAATATGGCCTGCATATGTACTGAATTCTGCTCCCTCGCTCTCCTGGATGCTTGTGGTCTAAGAAATGAAGTTAATCTTTAAAAATATCAACTGATTTCTTTAGAAATATTTTCACTTTCAGTGTTTTGATAGCAGAAGATTCTTAGAGGATAGTCCCTTATTGGAAAATTATTGGAGTGCAGTCTGTATGTAATCAAATCAAGTATGAAATTTAATAAATTTATGCCTTTATTATCTTTAATAAATTTCAACTTTAAGTAGGTCTTAATTTTTCAGATACACGTTGAATTCAGGTTCAGCTTCCTCTTGAGGTTTTATTCTTTCATGTAATTTCTGCCTTATTTACTGTCAGCCAGAGGCAGACTTTGGTATCTAAAGCTGACCTGAAATTCAGTTTTCAGTAACATTACAAGTGTTGGAAGAGAGAAACTGTTGCAAATAAGCTAAATAAATAGTTCAAGTGTTCATTTGCATACTGCTAACCTTGCAGGAACATCCTGTGCACTGTGATATGAGAATAGATTTACAGTAATCCTCAGATGGATACCGGGGGAGGTGTCTTTGTAACCTGAAGTTTACCATGGAATTCTCTTCTAGTGGGAAGGGTTAAAACAATTAAGAGATTCCAGACAGTCTTCTGCTCCTTGACTTAGTACCTTCCTCTTCTAGCTTGGAAAAACTTCTTGAAAGTTTCTGACTTCTTTTGGGCTCAAAAATACCTTCATGATTTTAAAACATGTCTGTGTTCCCTCCTGGGTTCAGAACAGCCTGTAAATGCAGCCACCAAGAGGATGAACGAGCGCAGGGAAATGCTCCAGCGCTTCAAGGAAGAAAAGGAACGTCGGAAACTGGTAGAGCAGAGGGAGAAAGCCAAGAAGGGGGTGTTCAAAGTTGGGCTGTACAGACCAGCTGCACCTGGATTTCTTGCACCTCAGGATCCAGTGGTAGCAAAGCCAAAAGAGAAGGTAATAAGAGTAATTTTTAATAACTAGGTTAGTTATGTCTGTAAACTCTACTAAAATTTCTATTTGTATACAAAATACGTTATTCCAAATAAGCGGTTTACTTTGAAAATGCTTTACTAATATATCTGTTATAAAGAACAATAATTTATTTCATTTTTTTTAAAACAAAGCTGGAAACACTACTAGTGATATGTGGATTTTTGTATTTACGACTGTTCAGTTCAAAACCTGGAATGATTCATTCACAAATGAAACTGCTAAATTGGCTTAGAACTGGTAACTTGTTCCTCTCCAGTCCACTTGGCTTTGAAAGTTTTTGAGGTCACACACTTGACCCCTTTTGCACAGACATGTTGTTTTTCCACGTTTATGCCTCTTGCCCACTCACAGTGGTGAGAGGGAAAAGAAGTGTATTAATCCTTGTTTCCTTGGGGATGTTTCCAGGCAGCTCCTACTTTCTCGGGAAGGATTACTCGATCAAAGACCAAGATCCAAGAAGGAAAAAGTCTGATACCAACTCTGATGCCAACAGCATCTAAGTCCTCTACGGTTTGTTTTTTTGTATATATATATATATAAATTTCAGTGAATAAAATTAAAGAAAAGGGTGCAATTTCAGACTGTAACTCGGGGTTGTATCTTTGCAAGTTTGATTGGATCAGTACAAACAGAGAAGAGAGCACAGATCTTCTGGATCAGTGTTTCAATTGAATTTTTCAAGCTATTATAACCTGCAAGGACTACAGATATGTAGAGGTGGTGGTGAGACTGAAGTTCTGCACTTTGGTTTTGGCTTGGGGCACCCAGTGCATCTCCCATGAATGCAGATTATAAGAATCACTTAATTCTTCACTCATGCCAACACTGAAGTGATTTTTATTGTGAAGCTTGGCAGTCCCTTGTGCTATGAATTTTATAAAGAAGTAGGTTCTGTTGAGGAATTTAACCAGCAAGAGTCTAAAAAGTTGCATTTTGAATGTAGCAATCTTGCCTTACAAATCTCCAATGTAGTTGAAGGCATTCCAGTCATAACTTTACCAAGGGACAACTGGGTTAATATTGGTTCCTTATTTTAAAGTGAGGCAGTAGTTGGCACCAGTTTAAGTTTCATAGGAAACTTAAACTGTTTCTTCAGTATTATTATTATTCTTTTTCTGACGATTTCTTAATCAGTTAGATAATGCAGTAATTACATGTCTAAACCAGCCTATTTTAGTTTGCCTTAATATCTCTTTTCAAAGCACTCGGTGCCAAATGATTTCACTTTGTTTTACAATAATGTGGGATAGAGAGATGAGGGAGGAAACTGGGTTGCTGAAATTCTGGAAATCTGATCTTTCACACAGAAATGTTTTGGTTTTTCTCTTGCAGGTCAGTGCCCACAGTCAGAGCGTGTGCCCTACACAAGCAGGACGTAAACAGATGGGTGCAGTCAAAGTGCCTGAGAGAGACAGAGGTCTGGAAGTAGTATGATCACTACATCTGAACCTGTGAAAGGATGCTGCTGCTTTGGTTTGGTTTGGGGTGTAGGAAATGAGTTTTTAAGGATGGCCATTCCTACCAGGTGTGACAAGGGCAGCAGCTGGCAGAGCATCAAGCGTGTGGCTCTAGGGATCACATGGGCTCATGGCCTCCCTAGGCTGGGGAAATGGAATGCAGGGTACTGGCAGTCCTGGTTACTAATTATTCACCGCAGGAGAGGGAAAAGAAACAGGTCACTGGGTGGAATTTCATGACTGCCAGCTGCCTTAGCTGCTGGAGCTGTGCAGAGGTTTCTGTCTGCCTCCAAGAGGAGCATCTCAGGCAGTAACTGCTGTTGTTACAGAAGAGCAAGAGAATTCATCTGGAAAGATGAATAGCTGAATAAGGAAAATATTATTTTTTCTTGATGTTGTGGATAGCCTGAAAATAGCTGTTTGTATGGGCTGTAAATATTTTCAGTGAGATCTGTACAGAAGGTACACTGATGTCTGTGGTCACAGAATGAAATTATTTGTGTAATTCAGCACTGGAAAAGGTTTGGAAAAGAATAGCCTGCTGTTAAAGCACATCAAGATATAATGCTGGAGCCAGGAGCCCAAACTTCTGGTTCACACCAGTGCAACTGAGTGAATGTGTGATTGTCTTCTTCAAAAAATGACAAGTACAATCTTACATCCTCATATTTTAAAACAGTCCTTTCTGTATCTCTCACTTTCTGTGTGACAATCACATGCATTTCTTAAGAAAGCAGCAATCAAAAAACCCAACCCATGCCACCTTTAAGGGAGCAGGATAGTTTTGATTAGAAATTCCTCCTCAAAGGCCAGTGATATCTGTGTCTTAAGTAGATACAGCCAAGCCATGTAGAATATTGAAGTTAATACAAGATATTCAGTAACTCAGAGTGAAATGACTTTCACATCATTGGTGTAATTAAATCAGCAAGCATCAGACCCTTATTGAAATAAATTTCAGTAGTGCCTTCAGTGAATACTGATAAGATCTATCATCAGTCTTTGATATAACAATTAAAATGTTTAAATTTTGAAAAAATTTTGTCCACGAGGCTTGATTATTCCTTTTGTGCTAAATCCAGGATATGCATTACATGTACTTGAATTTCCCTGCCCATGGCAGGGGGGCTGGAATGAGATGATCTTTAAGGTCCCTGCCGACCCAAACCATCCTGTAATTCCATGAAACACCAGTATAAAAAAATGTTTGTGAAATGAATGTTTGATAAGTCACATGTTATAGTTATTTCTCTAGTAATTTTTTCCCAAGTGTGTCATTCTAGCTTCTGCAGAATGGCAGCTTGACATTAAAGACATGGATAGCAGTATCAGTAACCAAGTGGGGCTACTGGATTTCAGGCAGATGCAGAAAGGCAGAGTATGGAATAAAGACTTCCCATGACATTTTCCTAATGCAGGAAAATGCTGTCATTTTTAGAGGCTATTGGAACCAGTACTAAAATACAAAGATGAAAATTATTGAGATGGGTAATATGGTGCATGAACTTGTCATATTTTATAAAGTATTTCAGAGGCAATTAGTCTTAAGAATACTTTGTTAGGTTACATTAAATTCTGGCCTTGGAAATCTTTCATATAATGGCCAGGGCATCACTTTGTAACACTGATGGTTTGCTCAAGCTTCCAGCTGTGCAAATAACCATGGCAAAGTTATTACTCTAGAAAGCTGCATCTGTAAAACACGGGTGGCATTGACTCTGATTGCAGGGAACATTTAAAAGGGTTCCTTGAGCTTTGTCCGTTGCATCCAGCACGCTGGAGGTACCACGGTGCAATGAAACACCTTCAGTGAGGATCCTCAGAGCACTGCCTGGATGCCAAGGCTGAGCTGTGCTGTCCTTGTTCATTCTGGCAAATTAATGCAACTGATAATTGCTTGTGCACTTCTCTGATTTCTGCAAAATTTAAACTTGCAGTCGTTACTCAAGTGCAGCTTCTTGAAGTCTCTGGAATTAATGTCTCTTACAGTGTTGCAGACTGCAGCCCAGCCAGCCTCGAATGTAAGGATCACCAGAGCAGCTGCCTCTGCAGCCAGGCAGGTGCTGAAACCAACAGCTACTGCTGGTAAGTGAGGCAGAGAATTGTGTAGCTCAGCTGGAGCTTAGACTGTGTCTAAATCATGCCAAATTATTGTGTAAGAAAAGGACTAAATAGTGTATCACTTAGACTCTCATCTCGAGCCCTGTTGCAGTATTTAAATTAAGATGTTGAAACCAACATTGGACAGTCTCCCATAAAATCTGTCACTGTGGAGAATCAATGTCCACGTTGTAATTACAAACTCAAAGAACAAAGCCAGAACTGGTAAAGATTTGCCACTTTGGTGTATTGCTATTTATAGACATATGATTATTAAATGTGTGAGCAGGAGCAAATACCTTTGGAAGAGATGAGAGCCTTTGTTCTTCTGCTCAGGAATTTCTTTTTGTCCATGTTTGCCTGTTTACTGGAATTTAATTCACCAACACAAATCCATGTAGAAATAAAAATCTGAACTCAAATTGACCTGTCTCTTCAACATTTAAGGAAATAAGGTGACTTTTATTTTTAGTCTTTGACAACATCTAAAGACTAATGACTTAATGAATCTGTTTGCCTTTCTGGATGATGCATCCATTTCTTACTAGGCTGTTAAATCCTAGGCCAGGTTTTCTTTTGAATGAACTTTTGCAATGTTATGCCTTCCTTGCAGTCACCTCCCACTCAAGAAGCAAAGCAGTCTCTCCCTGTCTTTAGCAATGGGATTTTATGGCAGTCTCTTGGTGAAAGATTACCTTAATCAGATGTCTTTTTGACCTCTGGAAGTTTCTCTTTTTCTAGGTAACCAGTCTCAGAAAAAGACAACAAATGTAGGAAAGCAGAAGCAAGCTGTCAAACCTGATACCACAAAGGTAGGTCGTTTAATATTTGAAATGGAGAAGCAGTACAACTGATTTAAGAGCCAATAACAGTGTCATTGTGGCTGAAATAAGTGTTCAAGCATAGAAATAATAATTTCACTAATAAGATAGATTTGGGAAGAAGCTGCATGTATCTATTCTGCCGTATTTTGAAAATTAAGCTCAAATTTAGTGCTTATGTAGAATCATAGAATACCATGAGTTGAAAGGAGCCCACAGGGATCATCAAAGTCCAACTTCTGGCCCTGCACAGGGACAGACCCAAGGATCTCACAATGGATATGAATGTGACTGATGGTTGACTTGATTAATCAAGATCTGGGCAATGATTTAAAATAGACAAGAAGTTCTTGCATGACATATCTCACATCTGGTATTTGAAGTAGTAATAAAAAAAAGACTGCTTTGCTGGTTTAATCAAGCACTTGTGAATTTTGTGCAGTTCATTTGTTTTTGAAGCATGCTTTGAATGTATCCTTTTCCTGCTCAATATTAAATTCTAGAAGCTAAGAAATAAACAGCTTTTTAGGCTTTGAACTACCAAAAAATATAGCTGGAAATGCAATTCTCTGCAAGACAGACATGATTTATAACTGAAGACATTCATTGTGGTTCTTGGTATCATCACTATAACAAAGCATTTCTCCCTCTATCAATGATTTTTCTCCTTCTTTGCATTCCACTATTCCCTCTCACGCATCCCATCTTTGTTCCCATTCCCATAACTGCAGCTCTGGTCTAATGTTGTCTTGAAATTGTGCAGTCACACACAAACAGGAGGTAGGAGCACTTAAATCTTCCTTAGGCAAGTAGCTCTTCACAGGCAGGAGTTCCTGCCAGTTGGTAAACTCTTGCTGTGACCACAGACTCATCTCATTTGAAAAAGGATATTAAAAGCAGAATCCGAGGTTTACATTCCTAGCAGGGGTGACTGAATTACAAGACTTTCAGTGGAATGAAGATACATATTTTCTTGAAAAACAGTCTAAGTTCTTTTGGCTGATTTGAGCTAACAGTTCTCTCAACTGGGTATCTCAGAAATGTGTTCTGTGTGCCTATCTGGCCACACATCTCATAAGAATGTGGATTCAACTTATTGTTTAATTTTTTTCTCCTCTAATGACATTCTGTGGTCCCAACTGCACTTGTCTTGGATTGCATTCCTCAGCTATCAACCTATTTCAGCTTGTTTTTCAGCCTTTGGATTGCAGCATGTGTGTGAACTATGATTATTCAACAGGCTAATTGGATTTGGAGACAGTAATTCTGCTCTTGGAGAGCACTTTTTCCTGGCAGTGGGAGCCAGCATTTGCTAATTGTAATTATAGTTTTGGTAGGTGAGGTGTTCTGCTTTAGTCCCTTGAGTGGATTGTAGCATTCCTTGGAGTGAAGTGCTGCTCCTTTCTCTGGAATGGTTTGCAGGTGTCAAAAATGGTTGGACTTGGTAAATCATCATTTCTGCACAGGTGTGATGGTTTTCAGACAGTCACGTTCTAATTCAGCCCATGCCTGTAGCAAACAATTGATTTGGTAATTTGATTTGTTCATTTAATAGGTAATTCCTTCTAAACATGAAGTGAAGAAAAACGCTCAAGTGGATCCAGGGGTGAAAGGTTCTGCAGCTGATTCCAAACCTTCAGTGCCAGTAGAACTTGAGCAGGAGCAAACCTTTGCGGAAAACAAAAATTCTGCTCCAGGAAGGCCTCGAACCCGCTCTTTTGCACCTCAAAACTTTGTGTTTCAGCCACCGAGTGGATTAATGCCCTACATAGCTACACCCATGTCTCCTTCAAGGGCGAGCGCTTTTTTGACACCCACTGCCTTCTGGGACTTTTCAAAATCCCCAGTGTAAGATTCTTTCTTCTAAAGGGGCCTAAAATGCCAAGTGAACCTCTCTGTGAAAACATTTGTCTGTGTGACAAACTGTTGGGGTAACACCTGATCATCGTTTTTGCTATCATTGCTTAAATGTGGACTTAGTACAACAGCAAATATGGAATTAGTCCTTAATTCTGCCCATGCTTTAGAAGCAGCTGTCAGGGACTCTGCCCTGTATCCCTCTGCAAAGATTTATTAATTTTAATAAGATTTGCTTGAGTTCTCTCGTGTTGTGTGGAGGATTGCCTTCTAAACTCTGCATTTCTCTGTCTTTGGCCATATTTGATGTCAGTTTCTCAGTGTGTATTAACTCTAAATGTACTTTTGTCTCTTTGCAGGAAAAAAATTGACAAATTCAGTGAAACTAAAGCACAAAAGCCTAACGTAAGAAGTCGAATTACACCTGTTAGAGGCATTAAAGAGCAGCAAATGACCACAAGTTTGAAAGGAGAAGGTAGGAAGTTTACATTTGGTTTATTGTTCCAATGTTTTTAATTATCACTGGATTGTGAACAAATTCCTTCCATATTTTTCAGCAGGTGAATCAGATGAGAAGACTTCCACTCAGAGATCAAAGGAAACAACTCCTGTCTCAACAGCACTTGAGGGGCAGTCAGATGATACAGGAGGGCAAGAGCACGATGTGCCCTATTTCAGGTTTGGGTGCACTTGTTTCACTTCCTTCATGTCTATTTGAGGGTCCTTAACATGAGTAATGAGACAGCTTGTAAGGATCAGTTTAATTTAAGGGTGATTGGTGTCTGTCAGCAGTGACTGGAGCAGGAACACATTCCTGCCTTCCCTGTTGTATTTTTAGTGCAAGGAAGGAATATAAAATTTTGGAGACTAACACCTTGTTCTAAGGAACATGAGCTTGAAAGCAGTAAGAAAAAAAAAATTGCATCTCAACCAGTCAGCAAAATAAAACAATCTAATGACTTCTGCTCAAAGATTGTGGCTTCTCTGAAAGCAAAAGGGGTAGTAAGAATTAACAGCCACAAGTCAGGAAATTCTCTAAAACGTTTTTTCTCTATCCCTTTATTTTCAGAAACATTCTTCGGACTGAGACCGAGAGGCTGCTGTCTCAGTGCCTCCAGTGGGATGGAAATCTCGAGCTGGACATTCCAGAGGATGGTAAGAGTCAACTGCAACAGGCACTGGAAGGGATGTTGTGGGAACTGCAGGGGACAGAGGGAAGTACCTGTAGCTGCTCTTGGATAAACAGCACTGTCTGCAGCACTTAATAAAAGCTGTGTTACATAAAGTCATGGTCTGCCACTAAAACTTGTGTAGCACTTGGCATGATGGTGATTGATAAGGTGAACATCAAAATAGTTGTTCTGTTGTCAGTTTGAATTGTATTTAAATGCATGAACTTTAACCAAGCTGATTTTTTAAACTCAGATTAGTTTTTAATGTAAGATAAGTGCCCTTTTCTTGGAAAATGAAGGTGACTCATTAATGCTTGGAGATAGTAACTTTTTTTGAAAGAAGGAAGTTTGGAGCAGCTCAATGGGTAGGGATGCTTCATCTGAACTATATTGCAATAGATGAACATAGTTCAAAGAATAAACAAATTCCAGACTCTTCAAATACTTGAATTGAATCAGTTGTGAAATGAGGATTATTTCAAGATGTACTTAATTTCTTCTCCTACAGCCAAAGATCTGATTCGCACCACAGTTGGTCAGACAAGACTGCTCATAGGAGAAAGGTTCAAACAGTTTGAAGGACTGGTTGATAATTGTGAATTTAAACAAGGTGAAAAAGAAACAACATGTACAGACCTGGATGGATTTTGGGATATGGTTAATTTTCAGGTATGTACTTGCATATTGACCTACTAGAATAAAACTGGTGGGCTTGTTTCAATCCGTGGTTCATAAATATATATATTTTTTTTTAATATTCAGGTGTTTTTTTTATTTTTAATGTGAAAAATGCAGGTCCTTGTTTAACACTTTCTGGCAGTGAATAATAGCGGTTGGTCTACTATGATTTATAATTCATGGACCAGTTCTTCTGTTGTGTCTTCTTGTGGCCTGTGTATCTTGTCTGTCTCTGGAACGAAGGTGTGTGGCTAAATCTTATTCTGGTTTGGAGTGAGGATACAGTCACAATGTCTGTCTGGAGCAACAGCTGGGAGCTTTTGGAAAATTCCTGGAGCTCACCTGAAAAGTAGGGGTTCCCTGCTTCAGTATGAGAATAATGCAGAAACTACAATAAGCCTATTTAGGGGTGAGCTTAGGTGGTAGAAAACCTTCATCTCTTGATGCTTTCACTGATTTCAGAATGAAGTATAATCTTGTAAATTATCAAAAGGGCCCTCAACAGTGTTTGTGAATGTGACCATTGTCACAGGGCTTGAATTCAGGATGAGCACAGGGTGTAAACCACAACCAGCTCCTTCATTTTAGATCTTACTGAACAATTCTAGACTTCCCCTATGAACCTTCAAGCTACAGAAATGAGACCAGGCTTGTCATCTAAACTGAAGGTTGTGTATGTTGTGTGACCTTCATGTCAACTGCAGGAGAACATTTAATGCTTCCTATCAGTAGGTGGTTTTAATTTCCTTCTGTATTTAAAGTACTTAAATGCATTAACTATGCTTGAAACTCTTATCTCTGATTTTATGAAACACTTTTTTATTGGAAACCTGGTTAAGTCTTGAAAACTAAACCTGGACATTTTCTGGGCTTCCCAATAGATCGAAGATGTGAATAAAAAATTCAATAATCTGAAGATGCTTCAAGACAATGAGTGGCAGCCACTTGACGTCCCAAGCAAAGCAGTTGTCAAGGTATGAATAGCCCCTAAAGCACATCTTGTGTGGCTTCTTCAGATGTTAAAGTTTAAATATTCAGCGAAATTCCTCTCAAGATGCACCCTTTCTCCCTTGCATTTCCCACATGTACTTGTATCAGTTGGTGTTTGTAGTGTTAGTTGCCTCTTTTGGCTGGGAAGATTGGAACTAAGAGTTAACAATTACTTTTTTTGAGTCGTTAGATTCCATGCTACTAAGATAAATCTATTAAATTTGGTATATAAACTTATTCTGACACTTTACCTGGGCCGCTGGCCTTGACACTGACTTAACTGAAAAGGAAACCACACAGAAATTTGGGAGTGACTGCCAGTTTTGAACAGGGAGTGCTAAACTATAATGGTGTCCCATTAAGCCAACACCACGGGTAGTTTTAAACTGCTACTTCTCTAAGCACAAATGGATCTGGCACAATCCAAAATAAGTTGTTGCTTATTGCAAAAGGAGTTGTTATATCTGCTCTTTGGTTTGGAATATGTAATTGCTTCTGACTGAGTTATCAAGTCATGTTTGCATTGCCTAAACTCTGTCCAGTTCCTTGAGACTGCTTAACTAATCATAAAAATGATATGAAAGTCGATAAGAGAGTCCAGGGATGGGAAACTGGAGGGAATGTGCTTTGTGGGAGCTGCCCATAAATGCCAGAACCCTGCACCCTGGCACAAAACAAAACTTGCCTTAAAACTGAATGCCAGGAGAGACTTCACTGCCTGCCTGGAGTCCATCCTGTGGTTACGTTGTGTCCCTGCCACTAGGAGTCCCTGCATTCCAGTATTTCCAAAATCTTACTGGATTTGTTAAGAACAAAAATTGTACTGAGTGTTTCTGAACTGCAGATTCAATTTGAAAAAAATCCTCAATATAGTCATCCCAGACTAACCTTGGCAGCTGGTTGGCAGTCCAAGAGAGCCTGGAGATGAGCACAGAATTGTTGAGGTTGGAAAAGCCCTCTAAGGCCATTGAATCCACCCGTTCCCCCAGCACTGCCCAGCCCACCGCTGACCCCTGTCCCCAAGTGCCACATCCACACAGCTTTTAAATCCCTTCAGGGATAGTGACTCCAGCACTGCCCTGGGTGGCTGTGTCAGGGCTTGACAACCCTTTCAGGGAAGAAATTTTTCCAAATATTCTATTTATACCCCCCAGGTACAAATTAAGTCTAGTTCCTCTCATCCTGTCACTGATACCTGAGAGAAGAAACCAACTCCCACCTGGCTCCATCCCCCTGTGAGGAGCTGTAGAGAGTGAGAAGGCCCCCCTGAGCCTCCTTTTCCCTGTTGCTCTCTGTGGGACCAGCAGCTCTGTAGATTCTCACGTGTAATTGCTCCTATCCAAAGCTCCCAGGTGTGACCTGCACTTTTTTCCCCTTTCAGAAGGCGGCTGTTCCGGGGGGAGTGCCTAAAGCAAAGCTGGAAGCAGCAGCCAGAGCTGCTGCCCGGAACCGCCTGGCTTCTGTAAGGGCAGCCATGAGGGAGAAAATGAAGCATGAGGCAGGTGCTGATGGTGCACATCGGGACAGGCTGCCAGAAGCAGAAAAAGTGGTTTTTGAAGCGGGATTTTTCAGAATTGAAAGCCCTGTGAAAAACTTCTCAGGTAGGTGAAAGTTAATTGTGATTTCTGTGACTTGAAAGGGCTGAAAAGAGTTTAATCCTTTTCACTGGGGAGGGGAATTGGGCTGATCACACTGGATACAAGTCCAGGGCTGGACACAGTATTTCGGCCAGTGACTACATCAGGGCTCCAAAGTAAGTTGTTGTACATGAATGTGCTGATTTGAGTGGTTATGGCAGCATAAAATCCCTGCTTAGACAAAGGGGTGAAATAGCTGGTTCATGTTTTTCCAGCATAAGTTTAATAATGAAATTCTAATCTGACTGTTCCCGGGTTCAGCTGACAAACCTCTTCATCCAAGTCAATCCCAGCTGATGTCCTCCGGTTGTAAGACAGGAACTGGGAACTTTTATTTTTAATTAAACCTCCTGCAGTGCTGTTTTCAAAGCTGCAAATAAAGTCTACCCATAGTATGTGTTCATGGTTAACAAGATTGTAACATAATCCAGTTTGCCATAAAAGCTGTTTAATAGTTTGGGGATTTTAACAGGTGCTCAAAATACAACTCCATTTTTAGTATCTTATTGACATCTACGTGCAGCCAGTGTTTCCAGTAATGCTGTGCTTTGGGAGCCATTCTGCTTCTTTCCCACTTCTAGCTCATTATTTGACTTTAAATTTTTCATTCTTTTTTCTGTGCAGATCCCTCTTCTCATCACACAACCAGCAATTTTTTCACGTACCTCTTGTTAGTAAAAAACTTGCTGAAAAGCTTTGAGCAACACTGGGTTTAAGCAAACTCCAGCAGAGAATCTGTTATAAGCATCACTTCTGAATCTGTATCTTTTTAATTCTATTAAAGTTATCTAATTTGAAAGATGGAAGTGAATAATTCCAATTCCTTCTTGCAGTGTTTATAAGATTTCCGTATAATATTGGCATAAGACAAGCTAGCAAGCAGAAAACAATAGTGTTTCTGGCCAGAATCATAATGATCAGTTCATTTCAGCTTCTGGAGACTGCTGTAGTAATGAAAAATTAAACACATTTTTTAGGCTTGCTTCCAAAGACACCTCAGAGGTCTTTCCAGAGGACTCCTGGAAAACAGGCAACTCCAAGACCATGCCATAGAGCTTTGCTTCCAAACACTCCTTCTGCCCTTCGTGACCCTGAGGATGCAACTGCAAAACAAACACCATTTGCACAAAATCTGAAAATGGACCAATTTCCCACTGCAAAAACTCCCCCATTGGATAAACATCCTGATGGTGTTCCTGAACAAAGGTAGGCAAGTTAAGGCAGCTTTAAATTAACTTTGTACGAGTAATTTTATAGTTTTAGCTGGAAGACATATTGTTAATACCCATTAAATGTTACCTTCCAATTTGGCAGTGATGCAGGTTACAGTCCTTGTGGCTGTTCCTTCCCTTAAACGCAAACATTAAGAGCTTTGCCCAAATGTAGCTTTGCTGTTGGGGTAGAAGTTTGTTTGCCCAGAAAGTTTGACACAGCTCACCAGTGCCAGCCAAGGCAGCATAATTGCAGAACAAATTGTGAGATCAGGTGGGCAAGTCAAAAGATGATTGAAGGTGATTGATGAAGATGATTGAGAAGAATGAAAGTGTTTTGGTTTCTCCTCCAGCATTTCCATGGTTGCAGAAGAAATCTGTCCTGTTGCCAGCATAGCAGAGGGAGATGAGGTAAGTCAGGCAAAGCTCATATATGTGCTGTAAAGATTTCACTATTATTACTCCCAAAGAAAATTTACCTCCAGACACTTGGATTTCTGATCAAATCCCGTTTTACCAATCCAGGTATCAGAAATCCATGTCCTGAAATGACTGAGGACTTGGTGATGTTTCCTGTGTTTAAATAGTCCTAAAAAAATTTAACAAAACAACAATGCAACCTCCACAGTTTAGATGTTGTGCCACTCCATGAAAGCCAGTGCTTTGGAGTTAATCATCCTTCAGTACCTTTCATTGGGAGTGGAGTATCTTAAATTTATTTGTTACTGCTAGGATCTATGCATGACTGCAGCAGTCATTTCCCCTCCCATCCCCATATATATTAAAAAAAAAAATCTTGGTTACTAATTTTTTTTCTTATGCCTTTTACTTCATCCTTTCTCTGTCAAATGAGAAATTGCTTGTTGGTGACTTTACTCCCAGTATTGCTGATAGATTTTCCTTGAGGAAAAGTCTCACCAGAGAACACCCTCACAATGTTTTTGGCACTTGAGGTACAAAATCTTTCCTGTGGAAGAACTTCCTTGTACTGCCAAAGGGGGTTTCAGGCTTGGGAAACAGTTCATGTGGAATGGATCACTGCCTGTGCTTTGCACAGTCTCTGGAGTTAAAGCTCCATCTCCTGAATTGTCCATAAAACCTGTCAATCAGATATGTGGACTTGCCCTGATGTAGCAGCGACATGGCTGGGAACAGTGAAAATCCCTGGTTTTCAGGTGCTGGAAAATTCTAGCAGTGAATCTAAAGCAATGGATGGCATGGAAGAGATGGAGCTATCTACTGCAGAACAAGGACAAGACGTTGTCATGTGCAGCCCAGAGAAGGATCCCAGCACAGAGGCAAACTTTGCTCCGTCTGGAGAACCAAAAGTACATCAAGCAGGTGCATATCTTAGAGCTGCATGGTGTGGTTTGGGTGGCATTGCTGGGGCCCTAAGGTTATTCTAAGGTTTTATGATAATCTAAATATTGCTCTTTGAATTCACTGTCAGTGTCAGCTTAATTTATGTGTGCTGTTAGCAAAATCTATTTTTTCTTAAGATGTAGAAAACAATACTTTTTTTTTTTTTTTTCCCTAGCTTTGGCAGCATCGAACTAGCTTTTTTTTAAAAATTGAAATATTCTTATTTTTCAGATGTCTCATGTAGTGATCTGACATCCAATGACAGGAGTCCTTTTGATATGGTAAGTTGACCTTCAAGTTTGTTTGGCTAAGACAAGCTGCATGTTACAGTGCTGTTAACCTTTGCTACAGACTCAGAAACTAAACTCCTAAAGATGTTATCAAGGCCATTCACATAACTTTAAATACAAACCACAATCCAGCTGTCCTCCTGCTCAGGCTCACACGGACATTTCTTATTGCACATGATGAGTGTAGGATGAATCAAGACATTTATCAGAGAATAACATCAGATTTTTATCAGATTGATTCTTTAAATTATGTTCCTTACAAATTTCCTTGTAGATATTCATTAACATAATGAGCAGCCTGGTTTTCCTCCACTTTCTTCATGGAATTTTTCAAGTCTGTCCCAGCTGGGGTTTTTTTAATCACTTTAACATTTAGGACTGGAAGTTAAGATTCAGCAGGAAAAAGTGTGCAAAGGCTTCCAAAATGTTAATAAAATTTGGGTGTAGAATTTCTAGTGAAAAATCCTCTTTAAAATATGGATTAGTGATTTAAGTAAGGAGTGTCTTCAACATAGGCCACATGTATTCACTGCTTATGTCTGGAGATAAGCTTGTCAAATTCCTCATGGCAAAGTCATGGTACTTCCAGTGGTCCATGATTCTGACTAACTGTTCCTCAGTCACTGACCCCATGCTCTGATTCCTCCCTCCTACAGCCAATGCTGGATGCTGAGCTTCCCTTCACTCCAGTGAAGACCAAAGCCCAGAAGTTTGCAGCAGCTGAAGTGTTCAGTGACCTCATTGTATTTTCTCCTGTTGTCCCCTCCGGGGACAAATGAAGAGCGACTTGGAATGCAAAGTATGTAAATTTTACGAGATAGAAACCCACAGAGGGTATCTGGGACACAGACTGCTACCCTGGAACTGTGTTGTGAGGGAAGGGGTAGCTGTAATAATGGATCTGATCGTGGGTTTTGTAACATTTTATGGTGCAGTTGTTGTGCACCAAGCAGTGCTGTATGTTGGTAGTGGGCTGTGTTCTGGTGATACCTGCTGTGTCTGCTGCTTGTATATTCTGACTGCAGCCTGAAATATTTTTATGTTGGTATTGTTTCATGTATTTTCTGTCTCCTTCAGGCTGTGAAGCTCTGTAAACTTTTATGCCCTGGCCTTACTTACCTCATGACTTACAAAGTGCCTACCAGCTTAGCTGTGCCTGTGCCCTGTTCCTGAAGCAAGGGCACCTTCTGGGGTGAGACCCAGCCTGTGCCCTCCCCAAAGCACTGCCCCATGCCCTGTCCCTGCTCCCAGGGTACCACTGCACCCTCAGGCTCCAGCACCAGCTAGGGCAATGTTGGGTGCATGTAATTCTTTCCAGGGGGAACTTTCCCACTGGCTCTGTAATATTAGAAACTATCCCAGAACAAGGATTTCACAGTCAGGTAATACCTTTTCTTGGCAATATATTAAAATGGCCATTGATTATTTCCTTTAAGAACAGTTTTCTGTTGAGTGTCTCCTCTTGAGTGCCTTCAAGCCAAGCTATTTTCTCCAGGTTTTTGACATGTTTAGCCTCAGCCTCTTCTCTCATCTTGTTCCTTATGCATTCCCTACCTGGACTGTAACATATTTGTGCATAAGGAGCATGCCAGTTGTATAGACTGCATTTGAGAAGTAGTCTGAGAGGAGTAACACCAGTTGTTGTATTTTTAACAAATACCTCACTGGGCTTCTTCTTGTACAGGTCACCTTAGTGTAACACACACGTCCTTCCACCAGCCTTGATTTCAAACCAAGCGAAGACAATTCAACCCCTTGGCAGAAAGGGGCTTATCTGGCTTAAGTTTTAACCTGGAAGCTGTGTACTGATTACACTGAAATAAAGAGAGGAAGCTGATGTGTTCTGGAATCCACTTTCTTAAGTACGAAACTCCAGTTATACCGATGGTTTCAGGTAGCTCTTAATGACTTGCCTGCTCTGGTCACTCATCAGCCCAGTGACAGGAATTCCTGATCTCTGACATATACAATCACAGAATGGTTTGGGTTGAAAGGGATCTTAAAGCTTATCTCATTCACCATCTGGCAGGGGCACCTTCCACTATCCCAGGTTGCTCCAAGCCCCATCCAACCTGACCTTGGACACTTCCAGGGCTGGGGCAGCCACAGCTTCTCTGTGTGCTGCTCTAGGCCACTGGATCTGCTGGAAATTTTAAGGACTCTGCTTGTAACTTGGCATCCCCAAGGATAAAAGCAGCAACTGTAATAAGACAGTATAAGACACGTCAAAGAGCTCTTTGGAAACTTTGGTAGTGGCTATTGTGCTGTTCTTGTTTTCCAGACAAGGCTGGAATGACTCACAGCAAAGGGAACATACTTCTGTTTTCTTTTTTTACCAGCCTGACTCATGAGGTGGACTTGCCAATAAACCCCACCCTTGAAACCAGTCTTGACTCACACAGGAGTGATGAGTGGAGAGAACCACAAGGCTTGTGACCCGTTCTGTGGAGCACATAACACTCATAGGGATCAGATCTCCCTTGGGAGGGAAGAGTACTTGGGACACGCTGGTTTGGGCCACCATGTGGGCCTCTGAAGAAGAGAGGGGTGAATTTTCTAGCCACAGTCTAACAGAAATTTTGCTTCCTCCAGTTCTGAACCCACTCCTGAAATACCTTGTTCTGGTCAGGCTCAGAGGCTCTTGAGTTTTCCCTGTTTTCCAGTGCCTCCTAGGGGATTGCTGCCCTAGTTCACAGGGCCAAAATGCCACAGGCTGCTTTCCCAAGTGCTCCTCTCCTTTGCAATCAAACTGCTCCTTGCTGTTCCTCTGTCTCTAGAGCAAGAATTCAGCTCCTTCCACATCTGCACTCAGCTTGCCAGAGAGTGTCAGGTCTTTGGAGATCTTACTGAAAACAAACCTTACTTGTGAAAACGTTTTATTACCTCAAAGGAGTCACATGAGAAGGCACTTTTGTTACACCACAAAAAGAGCACCGAGTTTATACTGAGTGCTCCCCTGGCTAAATCATGGTGGGCACGACGCTGGTGAGGGCGATGTCCCCTGCGATGCAGAGCTTGGTGATCTCGTTCAGCCTCTTCTCACGGAAGTTGTACTGCAGCAGGTGAGCGTCGTTGGCGGCCACCTTGAAGTGATCCGTCTCGCAGAGGATCTGGAGCTGGAATGAAAACCCCAAATCAGCTAAAAAAACCCCACACTGGATTTGTTCTGGGAGAAGTTTGAAGCCACACACCAAGCAGGCTGGCACTGGTTGGAGGCTGCTGCCAGCTGAGTCCAGCCTGGTGGCATGTGGAGGAGCTGGTGCAGCAACTCTCAGCTGCAACACCAGTGACCTTTGCCTTCCCCAAAACTCTGCTCTGCTCTTCCTCCTTCATGTTTTAGCCCCATTTCTGTCTCCTCAAACAATGCCAGTCACTTAAAGCAGAACTCAACAGAGTAAACCCACTTTGCAGGAGAAAAATCTCAGGAAAATGTGGGGAAAACACGTTATAGGAACCTGTCCAACAACTGCTGCAGAACAGGTGTAAATAAGGAGGATTTCGTAATCCACAGGAGTACCAGAAGCGGGGAGAAGTTGTGCCCTGGCAGCTGGAGGTGCAGGAGGAGATCAGAATGCTGGGAGGGTGTGCTGTAGGACCTGCTGTGCTGGACAGCCAGGGAAGCACATGGGGTGGCTGCCCCAGAGGCACCTCTGCAAAAGCATCAAGGTCCTCATGTGGGTCTTGTTGCCCAAACCCTCCTGGTGCTGTTGGCGCACTGAGACAGCTGGGGTGGGGGTTTTTGGTACCTTGAAGGGTTTTCCAGCTTCAAATGGAAACCTGGGAGCTGTCCTCTCCTCTTTCCCCCAGTTATCTTGGAACTTCGAGTTGCAGACGATGACTTTCTTGTGGTCTTCGTTGAAGCGGGGGTTGAAGTGGAAGGCAACGTCATTCCCTCTCTTGAAATCCAGTGAAAACCTGCAAAGACAATAAGGGGTTCACTGCTCTTCCCACAAAAGCCCTGGCCTCTGTTAGAGGGCTTCCTAAAAATCACAGAAAGAAAACCCCACAGGCCCTGCTTGTTGGGCAACAAGAGGGCATTTACAGGTTTATTTAGGTAATATTCGATGTTACACCAGGCAGGTGTTATTCTGGAATGGACAGCAAATTCCAGCCCCCCTGCAATGCTTCATGGAAAACCCCCCCACGCCGGTACCTGTCTGGGTTGGGGTTCACTGTCCCAGTGATGGTGATGAGCAGCCGAGGGACGAGTCCTGCCTGCAGGGGCAGCTCGAAGGGGACTTTCTGGGAGACAACAGGGATTTGATGTTAGCAAAAAAAACCAAACATGTCAAAAGCCAAATTCCATCCCTGCCTCTCCCCAGGGACAGCCAGCCCAAGGTCCTTCCCGTGGCGAAGCAAAATCAGGCACTGAAGACACAGAAACCCCCATAATATGCTGGAGCCATTACCATTGGAGGAGCTGGTCCTCCCTGTGGAGGAGGAGGCCCAAATCCAGGGGCACTGGGTGGTTGTCCTGGCGCAGGAAACGGCCCAGGTGCTGTTGGTGCTGTCGGTGCTGCTGGCGCTCCAGGGAATGCTCCAGGTGCTCCCGGCGCTCCTGGATACGGTCCCTGTCCTGCTGGTGCTCCAGGATACGCTCCTGGTGCTCCAGGGTAGGCTCCTGGTGCTCCAGGATAGGCTCCTGGTGCTCCAGGATATGCCCCCGGAGCGCCAGGATAGGCCCCTGGTGCTCCAGGATAGGCCCCCGGAGCACCGGGATACGCCGGGAACGCCCCAGGAGCCGGGGGCTGGTTCCCCCAGGCGGGCCAGCCCTGACCTGGGGGGGCACAGGGGTTGGGGTTGTTGCTGTTGGACACGGCGTCGGATAACTGGGGATAGAGGGAGACACAGGTTAGGTGGGGGACAGTCACCCTGGGATCAGGCTGGGTTCTCCAGCATCCATCTTTTCCAGCCTGCTGCGTGTCCCAGGGCAAGAGCTCAACTCTGAATGCTCCCCAGCTGAGTGCCTGGGCTGGGGTTTCCAGAAAACCAGAAAGTGGTGATGTAACTGCAGAGGATTTGGGGATTTACACAGGTTCCCATCCCTTCCAGAGGTCCCCACTTCAAGGCAACAGTCACAGGCCACCCACCCCCCCCCCCACTCCCTTTTTTTTTTAAATTCCATACTTACGGAGAAACCGTCCGACATTTTTCCTAAAACAAAAAGAGGGTGTTTCAGTCGTTTTTGACATGCACCACCCGAAAACTAGAGACTTTTGAAGAGGCTTAACAGTTTAGAGTGGCAATTGTTGGAAATTGCTACATTCCCATCACATACCTGCCTGTCAGAGCCCACAGCTCTGATGCCACAGAACAGATCCTCGTTGGATACCTGCGGGATAAATGGGGGGTCAGTGCCATGAACAGCCTGAATGCTCTGGGGTGAATCCAGCCCAGACACCCCCCGGCAGAAATCCACCCCTGAGCTTACAGCACTGCCAGTGTTACTCACTTTCCCAGCCCTGAGGCACCAACTGGGAAAAAATTTCCATAAAAAAAATAACCAAAACCAAACAGAATCCCGGGGTGGGGCCAAAGCAACAACCAGAAACTGTGGCCGGTGCTAAAAATCCAGTACAGCACGTCAGGGACACCATGGGATGGAGGTCTGGAAGGGTGAGAGGAGGGTGGCAGCCATGGCTACAGTCCCCTTTCTCCTCCCATCCATCCCCACTGGCCCCATCCCGGATGGAGGGCACCTTGGGAAGGACACACTGGCCGCTCCAGCCAGCGGATGAAAAGCTGCTTTACAAGTTTTATGAGTCCACACCACGGCAGGGCCGAACACACACCTGCCTGTGCACAGGAATAGCCTGGGTTCTTCCCATCAAAGGCAGCATTCATAGGAGAAGTCGGGGGCGGGGGGAGGGGGGGAGGAAAAACGGGGAAAGAAAAGGAAAATTCCAAATTGAAAACAGAGAAGGCAAATCCTCCTTGACAGCTACACCCAGTTGCACAAAGCTCACAGCAGATGTGGCTGCCTTCCCTCAGGAATAACAAACCCTGAAGTGTCACAACCACCAAACAAGCCCTTTGGCAGTAAAACACTCATCCTCTTGGGCCCACGGGGGTTTAAAGCAGCCTTCCCACCACCATCCAGGCCGGAGTGTTTGGACAGCCTGTATCTCCCAAAGCTTTTATTTGCCTTTTGGGTTCTCTTTAAGCCCTTGGCTTTGGCAGGCGGAGCTGGAGGTGCACACAGAGCTCCTGACAACTCCCCTGGGCTGGATCCAGACGGGTCAGGCTCGCTCGGCAGCTGTGCTTGTGTTGCTCCCATGAGGAGCTCCCACATGGTCCCCCTTTTCTCCTGCAATACCTCCCGGAGCAGCAGTTTTGCTCCCTTTGGCCCTGGTGGGACAGGGTGACAGGAGTCTCGTGTCTTCTGGGATGGCCAGTTTGGTATTTGCAACCAAAGTCTTCAAAACCCACTAATCCTCTGCCACCAAATGGTGCCACTGAGCTTGGAGCCTGGTGGTGACCCTGTTCTGCATCGCTGGAACCCTTGGACACAGCTCTCTATTTGCCTGCTGCCATGGACAAGGGTCTTCTCCCACCTTCTTTGGCAGTGCCTCACCATTGTATCACATAGAACCACAGAATAACGGAGGCTGGAAAAGCTCTCTGAGATCATCGAGTCCAACCGTTCCCCCAGCACTGCCACGGCCACCACTAATCCGTGTCCCCACGTGCCACATCCACATGGCTTTTAAATCGTTCCACTCCGCCACTGCCCTGGGCAGCTGTGGCAGGGTTGGACAGCCCTTTGAACGAACAGTTTTTTTTCCTAATGTCCAATTCAAACCTCTCCTGGTGAAACCTGAGACCATTTCCTCTTGTCCTCTCCCTTGTTCCCTGGGAGCAGAGCCCGACCCCTCACTCTCCACCCCCGGCTCCAGCCTCTTATCAGGGATCCGCAGAGCGAGAAGGTCCCCTCTGAGCGTCCTTTTCTCCAGGCTGAGTCCCCCCAGCTCCTTCAGCTGCTCCAACTTCCAGCAGCATCTGAGCAGCTGAGCCTGAACTCACTGGATCTCTCCCCACATCCCTCGGAGCCGACCCCGACAGGGCATCAGCTGCCGGGAACCTCCCAGAGCCGACGTCCATAAAGCACGCCGAGTATTCCCTATAGTCACACCAAGAGGGAAAACTTCTATTTGAGAAAGAAACACAAGTTTTCTCCCGTTCGGTGCCATTCCTGGGAGTGTCTGGGTGTCCCCATCCTCCCACGCACCGGCACTCACTCCCACCCCTCCACGGGGGTTTTTGGGGGCACGGGCAGGGCTGCTGCGAACAGCCTCGTAGCTCCTTAATAGTTCCCGTCCCACCGTTCTCCCGAGCATCCCCTGAAAACAGCGAGGACTCTCCGTGCATCCCGAACGGCTGCCCTGGGAGCGCACGCGTGTCCCACCTCCCGCTCCCACAGGACGAGCGCACCCTCGGCCCATCCTTTTCGAGGGTATATGTGCCTGATCCCCCGGGATCCCCCCGGGATTCCCCCTGGGATCGCATCCCCTCACCTGCGAGCGGCGGCTCCCGCAGCCTCTCTGCGCTCCCGCACCGGGACACGGCGGGACCCGCCCGCGGGGGCGGGGACGGGGCGGGCACCGGGAGCGGCCACCCACGGGCTGCCCACGCCGGGGACACCCGTGACAGCTCGGGAACAGCGTCCTGTTCCCCTTTGTCAAGCGGTGACACCACCGAGGGCGGGAAATCTATAGGGGGTCACTTGTTTTTCTCGTGGTTCGTGTCCGTTCCACGCGCAGCTGTTCCCACTTCCCTGCCCTCCCCGCCTGGAGTCGCTGCCAGATGTTTTCCTCGCAAGAAATTTGCCTGTGCGTGTCACGGCTCCGTCCCCCTCCAGCTCTAGCAAAGCTCAGTAAAACACAAATCGGCTTCCCAAACTTTGAGTATTTTCTGCTTCTTTCTGAAACTACCAAAAAACAAAATCCTAAAAAAGCTTTGCTTTCCACCCAGCGCAGAGGCCGGTGGAGGATGGGCTCTGGGAAGCTCTTAGAGGCAGCTGGAATTTTAACAAGCCCGGTTCTATTTGAGGTTGAGGGTGAATCATCTCCAATTTGCTCAATGGGCTCCACAGCTTAGAGCAACGGAAACTAAAAAGTTGGTTTTGCGCTGGAATTCTGATCTGCTCTGCTCTTGGGACAAGGGAAGGGAGAAGGGAGAAAGGAAGAGAAAGGGGAAAGGGAAGGGGAGGGAAGGGAAAAAGGAAGAGGAGAGGAATGGCATTGGAATAGAATAGAATAGAATAGAATAGAATAGAATAGAATAGAATAGAATAGAATAGAATAGAATAGAATAGAATAGAATACTGGAAGATACCCACAACTATCATGAAATCCACCTGCCTGAGCAATTCAGGGCTAACCAAAAGTTATTAAGGAGTGCACTCTTTAATTGGTGTCATTACAGGTGTAGAAACTGCTTCTTTCAGGCAGCAGCTGAACTAATGGGTTTAGCTGATACTGCAGCTGATATCCCAAAAGAGGGCTAAAATCCGTTGAATTTTGTTTTAGTGATTTTTAGTATAAATTCTTCTGGTTCAGCTTTGCTTATCTAAGGACTGGGCTTAAAAGAGGGCAGCCTTCTCCCCACTGGGGCCCCAGGCTGGATTTCAACATCTTTCAGCTTTGTGTGATACGTGTCACAGGGATTCAGACCAAACTTCAGTGTGTAAAAATGCCAGGGATGCCCACGGGAGTGGCTGGGAATTAAGTATTTAAGGGAAATATATATTAGTATGTAAGAAATATCCTTAATCAGGGAGTGCTTCTTCACTTGCCCCTCACAGCACCCACCCCACTCCACGGTGAATACATACCATGATACCTTTGGGGGTGTTTTACGGTCATGGGATCTGGAGAGGATTTAAGCCAGTTATGCTGAAGGATCCCGGATACCTGGCATGAGGATCTGGAGCTTCCTGAGCCTGTAACACAGACAGAAGGAGATCCAGCTCTTCAGAAGAGTCCTTGTTCCAGCATGTCTCTAAAACAGCCTTTCTGAGAGGATGGACCAGGAGGTGCACAAGTGCAGAGCACAAGGTCATAAAGTGGATTGAAGCGCCAGGCACCAAGGGTTTATTAAGGCAGGTTTTGATGGGACAAGAGGAAATGGCCTCAGGTTGCACCAAGGGAGGTTTAGATCGGGTATCAGGAAAGATTTCCTCACTGAAGGGGGGTCAGGCCTTGGAACGGGGTGGCCAGGGCAGCGGTGGAGTCCCCAACCCTGGGAGGGTTTAAAAGCCGTGTGGATGTGGCACTTGGGGATATGAGTGGTGGCCTTGGCAGTGCTGGGGGAACAGTTGGAGTCAATGATCTCAGAGGGCTTTTCCAACCTAAAGAATTCTGTGATTCTATGATTTTAGGTACTGGTGGCTTCTGCCTTCACAGACAAGGCTGTATGAGCTCCTTAGTGCCCAGCTTTTTTCCTTCCTCCCTAAGACTGTCCCCACATGTCTTTGGCAAAGGATATTTTCATCAAAAACCTCTATTGCTATTTTCAGCATTTCACTGGAATGCTCCAAAATATACCAAAAGAGCTTTGCCTGGTTTTTTCCAGTTCCAATGCCATAAACTTTGTGCTTCCAGTTGTGCAGCAGACATACAGTATTAAAAACTATTTGACCAGAAGTCAACGAATACACAAATCAAAATGTGAGCTAATTCCTTCACTTAAATAAACCCAGCTGTGGCGAGAACGATGACTGAGGTTGGATGGGGCTTGGATCCGATCTAGTGGAAGGTGTCCCTGCCCGTGGCACGGGGCGTGGAATGAGATGGGCTTTAAGATCCCTTCCAACCCAAACCAGTCTGGGATTCTGTGAATTCAGCATCCACGGGGTGGGTGCTGCGAGCCCTTTGCACGCAGAGCTGTGGAAGAGCCGACGATGCTCCCCGTCATCTGAGTCATCCCGTCGTGACTCAACACGGCCTGGGTGAGGTGTGGCCACGGTGGTTTTACAGCTTTGCCTCTCGGGATTGGGCAAAGCGAGCAGCTGGTCTCTTGCCAGGGTGCTCAGTGAGCAGGGCAGGGCAGGAACACCCGGGCTCTGTAATTCTCAGCCATCCCATCCCATCCCTCACTGGCAGCGTTGGGATGCCCGGCTGTGCAATCCTGGGCTGGCCGCTCTTCAGAAGGGGATGAAGAATTGGTCATGCCTCAAAAATGGGCACATTCTGTGGGTTTGGATTTTTTTTTAAGCACTCCTAAAGTACCGTGTTTGCTTTAGAGACTTTCAGTGTAAAACGCAGCCCTGCTCAGTACTATGTACAATTTAAAGCCTGGAGGTGGGAGATGGAGGACCCAGCGAGGCAGGTTGGCCGTGAGAGCACCACATTTCCTAGGGATGTGCTCCCCAAAGTGCCCTTCCCTGCAGCCAAACCCAGCCTCTAAGCACAATCTCCCCATTTTAAAATGCCCAGCGTTTATCCAATGGCAAGAGCTGAGCGACACACAACAGTGGCTGGGTTTGGGCGGGGGAGAGTTAATGTTCTTCACTGGAGCTGGTGCAGGGCTGTGGTTTGGCTTTGTGTTTTGGAAGACTTCTGATAACACAGGGGTGTTGTGGGTCCTGCTGAGCAGAGCTTACACGGGGAATTTCTGCTCCCTGCCCCGCCCCACCAGTGAGGAGACTGGGAGAGGACATGCTGGGACAGCTCACTGATCCAGGGGTTATTCCATACTTTATGATGCTCGGGATATAAAGCTGGGATGAGAAGGAGCAAAGGGGGATGTTTGGAGTGATGCTGCTTTGTCTTCCCAAGTCATCACTCTGTGTTTTGGAGCCCCGCTTTCTTGGGGATGGCTGAACCCCTGCCTGCCCATGGGAAGGGGGGAATGAATTCCCAGTTTTTACCACTTGTAGGTGGCTTTTGCTTTCCCTGTTAAATTGTCTTTATCTGAGCCCACGAGTTTTCTCTTGCCCTCTCCTCGCCGTGGGGGAGTGAGCGAGTGGCTGAGTGGGGCTGTGTGATCAGCAGGGGTCAAACCACAACACATGGCCTTAGGATCATGGGATCACAGAGTTACTGAGGTTGGGAAAGAGCTGTAAGACCCAGCAATAAGGCCAGAGATGAGCTAATTATCTCAGTTGCACAATGGGCTCAGCGTCAGTCCAGGACTGGGAGTAATTCACCCTCCAGCTCTGGGTCCCCAAGGCACTCAGGCACCTTTGTACTGTCCAGCAACTCAAATTATTACGCGTTTCTCTTTAGCAATACCCTTTGACAGGCTGCTGTAATTTGGAAGGGTCACAATTTGAGGGACATCACGGCAGTGTTTGCCGTGGGGGTAATCGACTACACACTGTGGGAGTTGAAAAGAAGACATTTAAGCTGAAGAACCGCACAAGACTGAGTAGAAAAAAAATAAATTAATTAATGGACACTGGATGTTAGAAGCCAAGAGCTGAGGTGATAGGACAGTAGGGGGCTGGAGCAGCAGCCACTTTGTGCCACCACATGGGACACAGGAGGCAGTGGCTGTGACACCCCCGCAGCACAGGCAGCCCTGTACTCTGCAGGGAAGGGGCAGGAAGAAGCTGGGTTTGCTCATCTAAGGCTTGAGGGTTGGTTTGTTTAGAAGAACACTTTTTTTTTTTTTTTAAAAAGTGCATATATGTATATATATAGAGATAAAACTCATAGAATCCAAGAATGGTTTGTGTTGGAAGGGACCTTAAATACCATTTAGTTTCAACCCCCTGCCATGGGCAGGGACACCTTCCACTAGACCAGGTTCAACCTGCCCTTGGACACTCCCAGGGATGGGGCAGCCACAGCTTCTCTGCCCAACCTGTGCCAGGGCCTGCCCACCC
>JAWWEU010000158.1:61591810-61611858 GCA_035583155.1 Acropternis orthonyx
CCTCTCCAGCTCTCCTGGAGCCCCTTTAGGCACTGGAAGGGGCTCTCAGGTCTCCCTGGAGCCTTCCCTTCTCCAGGGGAACACCCCCAGCTCTCCCAGCCTGTCTCCAGAGCAGAGGGGCTCCAGCCCTTGGAGCATCTCTGTGTCCTTCCCTGGACTCGCTCCAGCAGCTTCACATCCTTCTGATGTTGGGAGTCCCAGAGCCAGACACAGCACTCAAGGTGGGGTCCCACCAGAAGGGAGAGGGGAAATAATCCCCTCCCTTCCCCTGCTAGTCACATATAAATCAGTTTGTCATTCCAATTTGGAATCTTCCACCCTGTGTTTGGTCCCAGTACCCTCATGCTGACTTACATCAGGAGTTACTGTCATCTACATCTTCTGTTCCTGTGGATACTCAGTCTCCCAGAGGCAAACGACCCCACCTCAATGGATAATCTAACTCTGTAAAGTTAAACAACTTTAAAGCAGCAATTTCAAACTATTTGGTGGAAATTAATAATCAGAAAGTTTCTCTTCCCCTTTTTGAGCATCAATTAACTCGAAGGAAATCAATCTAGAGGGCAGGAATCTCGGTGGCACAAGACATCCACTTCCCCTCGCAGAGCAGAACAGCCCACACCCACATGACTCTCTCAGTCTCATGGGTTCCTGTGGCCTGACTCGTGCTTGGAGCAATGGTTGGGTTGCAGATCCACCACCCAGGCTGTGCTTGGCACAATCCCAGGGTGTTAAATCCAGCCATCATCTCTCCTTCCTCCCTGTGCAACCTCCCAGGCTGGAGAACGGGAGCAGTGACAACGTCACCTCCTTCCTCAGAGCCAGGGATGAGGTTCCAAATGCCACAGGTGCCTCATGGAGCCCCACACTGCACCTTCCCGAGGGGTCACTGCAGTTCCAGCTCTGCATTCCAGGCCCTGAGTCACCTCCAACTCTCCTCAGCAATAAAAAAGGGCATTGCAGCAAAATCAGGTAACGGGAATCTCCTCCAGGACCTGCCAGGCTTGTGCAATGTCCCCCCCGGAGGCCCCACTCCTCGTCACACAGCCCTTTTGGGGAGAGCTTCCTTGGCTGCATCACTCACCTCCCCTTCTCCAAACATCCCCTTGCCCTGGAACTGGTGAAGAACTCCACGAGAGGAAGTTGAGAATGTCAGTAACTCCAGTTTGATGGTAAAGAAAGCAAAATCAGGTCTCACAGCACCACCCCTGCAGCTCACACGTACCTCCACGTGCACCGGCAAGTCTGCCCTTGCTCTCTTTATCCTCCTTCTGTTCTCTCTCTATAAAGCACAAAAAAAAACTCCTGCCTTTGCAGCTTCCTCCTCCTCCTGGAAAACAGAGCACTGGTGTTAAACTGCAGCTCCTCCAGTCCCCCCTGGCTCTGACAGTGCCAGGGGAACAGCAAGTCCAGTCCACCCCAAAAAGCTTCACCCACCTTCTTAATGGCGAGGCTGCAAAATCCTGCTACAGTTTGAAGCTTTTATATTATTAAAGATGAAGAAATGAGGAGCACTTTGGGGCTGGCCTGAGCACTAAGCCGCTTTTCAAGCATTAAATGGGTCCTGTAGCAATTTGGGTCAAGAGATTTACAAAAGTCCTCAACGTCCCACCTTGGGTTCAAACTTTGGAGTCATTACACCCCCCCTCTGCTGCAGCACCCTCTGTGCAGCCTGATGCCCAGGGGTCCTTAGGGAAGATCCTTCATCCCAATATTATGAAGTAACTGGATGAGAAATGCCTGCAGTGATCCCAAACTCCTGTGCATGTGGCACAGAAATACCCCTGGGGCTCGTTGCCATCAAAACCTGAGGTCCTGGTGCTTTTCTTGCCCACACTCTGGCCTTGCCCAAAGACACGGCCAACCCACCCAACCTCACAGAAACTAATCCAGCCTAAAGAGCCCAAAGGAACGGTGCAGTGCTGCAGGAGGGGAATGAATCAGGTCAAGGCAACCCCCACCAAGAGCAGGGGGAATCTCCATTGACTCTTTGGGTGTAGCACCCGGAGATCCAGCAGGCAACCTGTTGCCTCCAGCTTGTCCAGACCCAGCTTTGCTGTGGGAAAGGTGCTCCCTGAGGAGACTCAAACCCCGTGTGACACTGCACTGAGCACACACGATTGGAAAGAAAATAGGAATGTCAAAGAAAGCCAGGACAGCCCAGCCTGACCCAGCAGAAAGCTGCAACACCCTCCGCTCTGAGGAGTGTAAAATAACTTTGTTACACAGCAGTCATAGAATCATCGAGGTTGGAAAAGGCCTTTAGGATCAACAAGTCCAATCTCAATGGGTGGCTTTTGCCATAGCTCAGGAAAACAGGGGAGATGGAAGAGCTTGGCAGGAGTCCCTTTCCTTCTTTCCTGCAAAGCAGAGAAATTGATTCTCCGGCAAAACGTGACACTAAACAGGGCTGAGATTTAAATCCCACGCACAGTGTTTGTGGTCCCCCTGCAGCACTTTGGCCTCAGGCAGTGCAATACAAGCACGTGCAAAGATGCAAGAGATTAACTAAAATGTTGGTTCCTTCGTTTTTTGTTTTTTTTTTAAACAAGTTCAGTGTCAAAAATAATCAAGCCAACGCTCTCTGCCCGGAGGCTTTGCCAGGGAACTGGAGCAGCAGCAGTGCCCTCTGCTGATGAGCGGGACGGTGGAGGGACAGCCACCGACTCCCAGAGGAGAATCCGGAGGGACCACACCGGGCTGGGCTCTTACACAACACCCACGAGCCCGTTTTTCCAACAGTTTTTTGTTTTTGACCCGCTCAGAGCCGGTTTTGCTCCGTGTCACTCCATTCCCACTCTGTTTTAGGCAGCTGCTTACTCCGACCCCCGGGAGAGGAGCATCACTACAAAGGGTGACAACCAGGCGGCTCAGAGCTTGGAATGTGATCCCTCTCGGGTTCCAGATTGCTCACCCTCGGTTTCCTGAGCGGGAAAACAGGGCAGAATCCAGGCTGAAATGCAAACGTGAAAGCCTGCTGTGGAAGTTGCTGAGACTTTGAAGTGCCTGGATTAAAAAAACCTGTCAGGATAAACAACTCTGTCTCCTCGAGGAACATCCATGAACTCCTGCTTTACACAGCCCAAGGAGCAGTGGGAACAGCACCAAGAGTATTAAAGCATCAATTCTTCCCACTTTCAGCAAATTTTAAACTATTCTGCCACCTTCTCTGCGCTGGAGGGTGTTGCCTGGAATGGGAGGGGATACAGGCAAATTGGAAAGCAGGGGATTCACAGCCCCTCTGAACCATTTCTGTCACACAAAGCACTGTAAGAGAAAGCTTTTCACGTCGTGCAAATTAAGCAGGTTCTTGTGAAAAGGCACCATAATACAGTTTTAGTTTTAATTATCCTTTAACAGCTTAGTAAAGTGGAGTATCCTGACAATTCCCCCCCTGCAGCACACACTGGGTTCCCACCAGAAGCCACAGATCTACCCAAGGAAAAACACTGGATTCATTAGCCAGAGGAATCACAGAATTCCCTGAGCTGGAAGGGACCCACAAGGATCATCCAGTCCAACTCCTGGCTCTGTCCAGGACACCCCAACAATCCCACCCTGTCCTTCAGAGCCTTGTCCAAACCCTCCTGGAGCTCTGGCAGCCTCGGGGCCGTGCCCACTGCCCTGGGGAGCCTGGTCAGTGCCCACCACCCTCTGAGGGAAGGACCTTTTCCTGATATCCAGCCTAAACCTCTCCTGACACAGCTCCAGGCCTTTCCCCATTCATGCCAAGCCCAGGAAGTCACAAATGAAATTCACCATAATTTGTCATCTTCTGAATTTACTCAAAGAATGGATAAATTCCACGTTTGCTTTTAATCAGGCACAGAACAGAGTGAATTTTTTAAGAGTCATGGGGTGATTCTGCTGGGAAGGAACACCAGGAAGTTCCTAATTCCCACTCGGAACAGGGCCAGCTCTAGGGTCAGCCCAGGCTGCTCAGGATTTTTTCCAGGACAGTCTGCAAAGCCTCCAAAGCCCCCAAACCTAATGCTTGACTGTCCTCATGGAGAAAGTTTCTCCCTGTTGCTGGTCTGACTCTCCCGCTTAAACTCATCCCATCACCCAATTTGGCAGCAACATGAGCTGGTCTTTGTTTTACAACATGGTCTCCACCACCAGCAGGACATTTTCCCCTTTAAACTAGAGTCATTCCCCCCCATTTCATTCCAAGGATGACAGCTCCAGCCTAAATGTCACTGGGAAACAGCCAGGAACAGGACAAGGCACAGCAGGGTACACAAAGAATGGGTGGGGTTGGAAGGGACCTTAAGGAACATCTCATTCCAAACCCTGCCATGGGCAGGGACACCTTCCACTGGCCCAGGTTGCTCCAACCTGGCCTTGGACACTTCCAGGGGTGGGGCAGCCACAGCTTCTCTGGGCAGAGATCCAACATTTAAGAGTTCAAACAGCTCACCCTCCCTAGGATCCCACCCTCTCTAGCTCAGAGAAATGAGTTCCTCTGAAGGGCAGGAAGTCAAATGCTGATGGTGGAGTTGTGTTCCAGCTCCTCTCCTGGATAAGTTTCCTCCCACTGCCCAATCCAAGGGTCTCCCCAAGGCCATGGCCCCACTCACACCACTCTCTGCAGCAGCTTCTTGCTCTGCCCCACTCAGGGTTAAATCTGGAGGTCAGCTGGCTTGGAGGTAACTGTGGTGGTGGCCGAGGGAAGAGGGGGAGAGGCAGGGAGATGTTCATGGACCCACCATCACTGCCAGGACAATCTCAGTGATGGATGGCACAGATTGGTGCAGGAGTTTGAGAGTTAATTGCTTGCAAGGATTCCCTCCCCCCAGTCACAAGAGCATGAATCTGCCAGAGCAGGTAAGATCTTGTACAGGCAACAGGAGGAGGATCTGAAATGAAACCCAAGGTGTGCCAGTGACTGCTCAGCACAGCCCTTCCCTGCTGTGCCATGAGAAAGCTGGGAAAAGCACAGGACCACAGGCAGTGTGATTTTTATCTCCCCATTCCTCATTTAACAGGGAGGGTTCCCCCTGGAAAGCGATAACAGGTAACTGTGAAGTGCTGGCCCTGCTACACTGACAATCCCTTGCCACTTATCTGGGTGTAACTTGTAACTGAGTCATAACCCACGATCTGGGGCACTGAGGATACAAAGTCCTCATTCTGCTGCCCTGGCTCCCATCAAATGGGACATCTTGAACATCAGTGAAACTCTGAAACAAAAGTATCACAGAATAGTGGAATGGTTTGGGTTGGAAGGGACCTCACAGCTCATCTTGTTCCCACGCCCCTGCCAAGGGCAGGGACACCTCCCACCAGCCCAGGTTGCTCCAAGCCCCGTCCAACCTGGCCCTGGACACTTCCAGGGATGGAGCAGCCACAGCTTCCCTGGGCAACCTGCTTTCAACACCCCTGCAGGCAGGAGTGACCAATGGATGTTACCTGTTACCGACTTACCAGCAGGCACGTTTGGAGTTCACTCGAATTCCAAGGAACTGTGAGAGCAGAGGGAGTTACAGCAGGTCCTCCCAGTACAGCTACCTTGGAAATGGGACAGCTGGGCCAACACTGAGACATGGAAGTACGATGCCCAAGGAGCCCCATCATCCCTCTTCAGACATTGACTCTCAGCACAGGCTCTGCCCGGGCAGCAGCACACACACACAAACACACACACACACACACACACACACACACACACACAGGGATCCAGAGGGATCCACAGAGATCCAGAGGGATCGGTGGGTCAGGGTGGAGCCCGGGCAGCGAGTGCAGAGCACACCCCCAGTGTCACAAATACCTCCATCCACCCATGAGGCACATCCAGGGCCAACTCCACTCGGGATCTGTCCCCAGGGGTGAGCACACCCCAGTGTGTAACGTCATGGCAGTTATTCCTGCTGATCGGAAGCTTTATGTGGAAGCTGGAACTTGCCTTTCTTGATTTGCCAGATGACACCCAACATACCAGTGCCTGGTGAAGAGGTGCTGTTTGGTGTGTTGAGAATTGGACCCCAACAGCTGGAATTTTGTGCTTGACTTAGAAATAGGGAAGTCGGGATATGCATGCAACATTTCATCCTTCCTCAGATGCCAAAGGGCTCTCACTGCACAGAGGTGAAGGGCAACCTTCCTATTAAGGGGGAAGGTGTCCCTGCCCATGGCAGGGGGTTGGAATGAAATGGTCTTTAAGGTCCTTTCCAACCCAAACCATTCCGTGATCACCACCTCTGCCTTTGGACAGTGTGGAGGCAGTTTGGACAGGCTGGTCAGTGAATCCAGTGATGTCCACGCAGAGAACTGGATCTGGACTTGCCTGCAGAGACTCTGGGGACCTGCCCTCCCAACAGCAGAGCAGAACTAACACATCCTACAGCATGGATTAACTCTGCACTCACCACTTTGCAAGACCCCTGGGACAGTTTTCCCAAACTAACTACTCTCCTAAGAATTATGTAGATAAATATCCCTTAGAATCACTGGATTATTAAGGTGGGAAAAGCCCTCCACGACTGAGTCCAACCGTTCCCCCAGCACTGCCAAGGCCATCACTAGTCCATGTCCCCAAGTGCCACATCCACATGGCTTTTAAATCCCTCCAGGGATGGGGACTCCACCACTGCCCTGGGCAGCTGTGCCAGGGCTGGACAGCCCTTTCAGTGAGGAAATCTTCCCAATATCCAACCTAAACCTCTCCTGGCCCAGCCTGAGGCCGTTCCCTCTCCTCCTGTCGCCGTTCCCTGGAAGCAGAGCCCGACCCCACCCAGCTCCCCCCTCCTGTCAGGGGGTTGCAGAGAGCCAGGAGGTCCCCCCCGAGCCTCCTTTTCTCCAGGCTGAGCCCCCCCAGCTCCCTCATGGGATTTGATCCCCCCAAATATATTCAGCCCAAGTTTTTTGGGTTTGCAGGGCACCAGCAGTTAACATAATGGGATCAGGATGCCCACACCTTCATCCCCACTGATGCACAGGAGTTGCAGAGGCAATTCATCTGAGGAATCCAGAGGAATGGACAATCCCACAGCTCCAGTCAGGATAAAGCACTGGCCATACAGTTCTATTAACAGCTGTAAGGATTACTTCTGGACCACGGTCTAAGAAGAGCTTGTTCTCAAGCCTCCAAGTGGGTAAAGAAGTTTGTTTCCACTCTCTGCTGCTCACTGCTGCCACTTCTCCCTTCCTGAAAGGGTGAAGGTGTGAACAAAGGCAGCAGCACTGGCCAGCTCAGTGGGAACTGCCCTGCAAGCCTCTATATGGAAATATACTCATGAGTGATGCCCAAACTTGTGAGTTCACGTCAATGCCGAGCCCTGGAATTGTGTTATCCACCCTTATCCCATCAAACTCCTGCTAGGTGTGTAAAAACATCGGTTTGGGGGTCACTTACCACATCCATGTGTGCCAATCTAGCACAGGAATTGTTCAGAGGCAGGAAAAACACACACCACACTCTCCACAGGTCCAAAACAGTCCCATTCCTCCTGTGGAACAGGCAAGACCAGATCTCTTCTCTCTTAATTACTAAAGAATTTGTGAACATGCAATAGCTGAGGCTGACATGCTACACCAGAGCCACGGTCACATCCACATTTAATATCCCTTTTTTACAGGCTGTAAAAATCACAAAAGGAAGAGGAAAAACACTCAGAGAAGTCAAGTAATTCTGATTTTATATTCAGGCTTTGCAAATCAAGGATGTCCTATTTTTACTATTCATTCAAGGCAAAAGTCTACACAGGCATGGCAAAAGCAGGAATTGAAAAACAGTGAACACAACAGTCTTGAAAATACGTTTAATGTCTAATCTTATACAAAAGTGACAGCATTTTCAAAAAAATATCAAATCCTGTATTTATAGCTTCTCACTATCATACAGCAATATTTGTTTCATCTAAAGAAAATACAGCAGCAGGTGATAATCTATACTTTAAAGATGTGATTGCTTATATTTCGTATTGTAAACAAATGCAGTATGTCAACCTCAAAGCACAAGTCAAAACGAACTTCTCAGCAGTTGAACTCAAATGATGCATAGAAATGTACAAATTCCATTGCAAAAGCTTCAGGCCAGAAGTTGCTCACACTTGACATAACATGTGATAAAGTTACTACACGGTATATAGTGACACCTTGAGTTTTTACACAATAGATTTAACAGGAAATACCCTTTTCACTGCTATGCAAAGAACTCTGCTCACAAAAACAAAGGGGTTATGAAAGTTTTCATGACCTCAAGAAATACGAATATACATTGAAAAACATCCCATATATATTGAACTTTAGCCTAAATGTTCCAGTAATAAATCCTGCCTATTTCAGGAAGAACCTAGAAGTCTAGTTACTTTTACAAAACCCCTTTCCAAAAATCATTACTTGCTACTTCTGCTTTATCCTTTCCTACCTCTTCCCATTCCCTGCAGAGACATACGGCCAGTGCAATTCCAACTGGAGTGCTGCTACTGCATGATCCATTCCTTTGGAGTAAATGTGTTTTCACTACATTGATTTATAGTCTAAGGCTGCAGGTATCAAAAAAGCACTTCAGCAAATGCAGTCAGTGTTTCTTGTGTTAGTTTTTAGTTAGTCTTGCCGAGATCCAAGCCAAGGCTGTTTGGGGGCAGGGGGGCAACTGGGGTTTGTTTAAGGTTAGTGGAGACCTGTACTTTTGGTTCCTATTCCTAAGTTTAAGTTGCTGGGGTTTAAGTTGAAATGTTAATTATTTTTGTTCTGCTCCAGTATTGTCTTCTTAAAATGAAAAAAAAAAGCACATTCCTTCGCTATCAACTTTGATGACGTTAGACTGAAACAGCCCCAGCTCAGCTGGCTGCTTCCTCCTGCAAAAACACTGTAGGATTTTGCCATACAGGCTACAACTCCCAAGGAGAATTCACCACCCGGTCACCCCATGTGTTTTTAAGTTGTCCATCACATGCATGCAGGAAGCCACGAGGGTACTGGAAGAGAATGAACTCATTTTCACAGTTCCATGATACAAAGACTCCCTAATGAGCTACCATGTGAAGCAAAGATCTGTTCCTAATTCTACCCACAGAGGCTAAGTTAGGAGACCCCCAGCTGGGGATGAAACAAACTGTCCGTGGCCCAAGTCTAGGCCATGAAGTACCACCACGGGGGCCGGGACTCCTGGCTGACACGTGGCTGTGTCCCAGAAAACCCCTTGGACGTGCTTTGCACAGATATGGCAAGGGCAGGACAACTCAGGGCAGCGCCCCTTCGGAGGCTGGGGGGCAGCTACACAGCAGTGCACAGGCTTCCTGACATTCAGCTCCTCCCAAATTCCACTGACTCCGTGAGGTATGCACACACCCAGCTGAGAACAGGGGGGCTGCTCCCAGGGTAACATCCAGCAGAGCCCCAGGGAGACCCCCTGGTCCTCAACCGCGGCAACAAGGATCTCTGTAGCCGACGGAACCGTCGTGCCAAAGACTGCTGGGAAAGGGGATGGTCAGGTTGGGTTTTTACACCTTTTAAGCTCAAGTTCAGTTTCCAGGGATCTGAAAGAAGTCTGCTGAGTTTACACAACCCGGCAGCCGAGTCGAAATTTGAAATGACTAGAACCCAGGTCAGAAATAGGGAAATACCTTAAAGTGGGGATGGGTTTCTCTTTACACAGACCAAGCCAAACTTCCAACCACCACAGAATGAGAAACTGGCAACGGGGACGTGTCCTCATGGGCATGCACAAAAAAAAACTCACACTGGCTGATTCGAAGTTAACCGCGCGTCCAGGTTATTCCACTTGCACAGCAACGCCTGTCTGGGAGCACCGACACCTCGGTGCCGACACGCCGCTCTCCTCCTCCTCCTCCTCCTCCTCCTCCGCAGTCCCACACCGAGTGACCGGTTTGAGTATGTACAAAATGCTGAGAAAAACCTTCCGGTTCACATGCTCTGGCTCGTTAGTCCGAGTTACCGCCGCAGCACGTTCAGAAATTAAGGTTTCTTGACTAAAATGTTGAAACGCTTTTTATTTATTGACATTTTAGAACAACCTGGAAAAGTAGACAAAGTACGACTATCCATCCGTTCGGCCGCCAGCACGAGTCTGGCAACAGCACTTTAAAGCATTAATGGAAATTTTAGAATTAACTTTTTTATAACTCCATGGGCCCGATTCTTTATAATCCTTACATGGCAACTCCCGCTCTTCCAAGGAATGCTTGCCAAGGTAAGAACCACAAGATGTTAGTTGATTTCTTCTCTTTGTAATTCATTTTATTAAACCAAACAGTTATGCCAGCATATGAGCAAGGTAAATTGATGTAAACTGCTCCTTCATACCTCAAATGCAAACACAAGAGGCAATATTCTTCATAGCCCCAAACATTACTGAAACAAAAACTGTAAAAATCTCTGTAAGTAGTGGATGAAGGTGGAAAACTACAGTATTTTGTTGCCCAGAAGGTATTCAACGGTAAGGCTGCAAGAGACAATAATTCACGGTCAGTACAGGCTTTTCACACAGCAGTTCATTCACAGTTGTAAAAATCCTTAATTAAGAACAAATTCATCCTCATAATTTGTTATTCCCTCCCTAGGTGCCCCAGCAATCTCTCTAGGTAAAAGAGATTGGAATATTTTTTATTTTTAGAATTACTACAAGGTTTCCCCCCCTGTTTTTCGCTTTTAGAGGCTTTCCAAGTAGTGGAAGAACACTATAATGTGAGACATGCTCCAAAATTTCACTATTCTAGCATATTTAATATTTAGGAAGTTGGCTGTTACCCCAGTGACTACAGGAATAACACAGGTGTGCTCCAATTCCTTACCTGCACTAATAGATTTGTGCTACTGAACTTCCACACTTCAACAAGTCACAGTTTAGAGTAACTCGAGACCAGAATCAAATACTCACATGGGGACCACCAGGCATTGACGGAGCACCAGCAGGACCAGATGGCACTTGAAAAGGATTAGGGGGCGTAGGATATAGTCCTGGAGCTGGATATGATCCTGTGGGTGGAGGAAATGGCCCTGGCGGTGAAGGTCCCCACGTTCCAGGCGGGACCGTGCCCCACGGCACCGTCGGCGCGGCCCCTGGAGTCTGGGTAGGAGCGGAATATGGCCCTGGGGGTGGATATGGCATGCTGGGTGCAGGATACTGCCCTCCCATTGTTGGTCCCCATGCTCCGGAGGGCATGGATCCCCATGGCCCAACAGGAGCAGGAGGCGCAGCTGGCTCTGTTGGACCTCCGTAAGGTCTTGGAAGCTCTGGAAAGGGCATATTTGGTGGAGGATATTGCCCTGGCGGGACAGGACCTGGCACAGTTGGGGGTGGATACGGACCACCAGGAGGAGGGCAGGAGGGTCCGGTAGGAGGAGGAGGAAATGGAGCAGGCGGTCCTGGGGGCATTGAAGGATACATTCCCGTTGGAGGAGGTCCGAATGGCACGCTGGAGGCGGATGTGTTTGGTGGCAGTCCCGTTGGTGTCATAGGGGGGGCGCTGGGGTTATTCCAAGGGTTGGAAGCCGGCCAGCCCTGCGGAGCCTGCCCGGGCTGCTGGCCAGGCTTGGTGCTGCTCACTTTGGAGGTTTTAGCGGGCGACTGGTCTGGTAAAGCATCTGCCAACTGGAAGACAAAGCGCCGGTGAGAAGGGAAGGTGCCGGCCGGAATTCCCAGCTGCAGACAACCCCCCCCTTCCCCGGCACGTGCCCAGGCTCCAGCTGCCAAAACGGGAGGAGAAGAGCTCTCTGTGGCTGCACAGACATGATTACAGTCACTCCTGTGCAGGCTCTATCGCTCAGGGAGCACAGGCATTCTGACATGCCGCACTTAGAAAGCCAAAGATAAAAGGCCACCTACCACGCGGAACAACAAGCAATTGCAGCACAGATCTGGAAACATTCTCCTACATTTCCATTACAGCTACTCTGATGCCATTAAAGCACAGCTCCTTTGTTAAATGTCACAGAAGAGAACCCACGAGGCACCCAGCAGCTTCCAGTGTTTGGTCCAGTGATTGCTATGTCTACCCAGAAGGAAAACACCACCACTGCAGTACAGAGGAAATCACCTCTCAGCTGTCAGTTCCCCTCCTCCTCCAGAAACTATGTCAGCTTTCAGAATGAAGGAACACAACTGGCTCATCTTCAGGAAAGAAAAACTGTTACTTACCGAAAAATCATCAGTTCCAGACATTGCGCTGAAAAGTAAGGTAAGATAAAGTGAAATTTGTTGAAAATAATAAAGGTATTTTAAGCAAGAGTTCATGAGACATCTACACCGGTCTCACTGGAAGCACAGTAAGAAGCGTTGAACTGGCAGCACCTCTTGGTGCCTTGGCTTTAATGACTGGCCCACACCAGAGCAGAGTTTAACGGTGTCTGTGTGTCTGCTTGTGCCCAGGTGTTGTTTGGGGGATCCCTGGGGACAAGGGAATGGGAATGAATTTACTCCTTGTGTTTTAGCCCTTGGTCTGTCCCGGCTGCCTCCCTGTGCTGACTCGCACAGCGGCCCAAACACCTTCCTCTGGCTACAGTTCCCACAAAAAGGGAAGTCCTCGGGCTCTCCGTGCCTCATCCCAAGCAGGTGTGACATGGACTGTAAATGGATCACATGACAATAGGAAAAATTATTTCAAGCATTCATAGGGAGCAGGCAGCCTAGCCAGACAGGGATGCCTGGGAAGTATTCCAGGTGTTTTCTAAACTGGGATTAGGAAAAGGTATGGCAGGATTCTTGCAGGTGAAGTCAATGCATCTAAACCAAAACATGATTAAATCACAGAATCATGGAATGGTTTGGGTGAGAAGGGATTTTAAAAGATCGTTTCCTTCCAATACCCCTGCCATGGGCAGGAACACCTTCCACAAGACCAGGTTGCTCCAAGCCCCATCCAACCTGGCCTGGAACACTTCCAGGGATGGGGCAACCACAACTTCTCTGGCCAACCTGTGCCAGGGCCTGCCCACCCTCACAGTCAGGAATTCCTTCCCAATATCCCATCTAACCCTGCCCTCTGTCAGCCCTTGTCCCCAGTCCCTCTTCAGCTCTCTTGGAGCCCCTTTAGACACTGGAAGTGGCTCTCAGGTCTCTCTGGAGCCTTTTCCAGGCTGAACACCCCCAGCTCTCCCACTCTGGTTCCAGAGCAGAGGGACTCCAGCCCTCAGAGAATCCTCTGGACTTGCTCCCGATGTTGGGGAGCCCCAGAGCTGGGACCCCCACGCAGATCTTCTTGTTCAGAAATAAAAGAACTACAGTTTGCTGATGCTTTATCCTCCAATTATTCCAGAGAACACCAAAGGCAGCAGATGCTCTTATTTACATTCCCTGACTCCAGCAGCTGACCACAGACCTGGCAAAGTGTCATTAGCGTGTAACCAACTTCCAAACTCTCCACGCTTCCAAGCAGAACTGAAAATAGGGACCAATGAGCCACGTTCTACCTTTTCATGGAGGCAACTACTGCACTCAGGGCTTTCCAGAGCTTCACCACAACGACCCCTGAGCGGCTTGGTCAATCCTGGCGAGCCACACAAAGGGCAAAGCTCTGTTTGGTTTGACTGACAACGAATACTGACTGGAGGTGAAGAACTGTGAAAAAGACGACCAAGAGCAGGTGAAACAGGTGGACAAGCTCTAATGGAGCCAGAAGGTTTTAGGGGAGATTGCAGGAGACAGAGAGGAGGAAAAACACACAGCGTACAAATGTTACTGCCAAGCTGACCCCCACAAGAAACAATTCTGTTTTCCCCTGTTGATGGTGAAGAACTGACTCCTGGCACAGACAGGGGTCTCAGGGATGGAGGTTTGTAGGGATAACCCAGACCAAATAGGTTGTTTATAAGCTCCATTAGATTAATATATATTCACAATATTTGCATCATGTCATTTATAGAGTCTTCTCTGAAACAGCATTGTAAGTTTATTACTATCTACACAATTCCCTAATCTTAGGACACTTCTGGACCAGAACAAGGGACTATTCTGCTCAGCATCACATTTTATCTTAACAATGACCATTCGAGAAGAACAGGAACAGGGATGACACTCACCCCAACACTTCAGCGATCCCAAGCTCTGACACTTCCTAAGTTACAGGAATTTCTATGGAATAAAAGCCCTCAAGTAACTCCTTTTTCACAAACACATCCAATTCCCAGCTTGGATATGGGGATGTCTCATTTCCCTGCTTCAGTGTCGTTCCTACAACACCCATTGTCAAGGAACTCCACAGGCTTCTACTTGTTACATACAAAAGGCAACTTCTTTTTTGGTTCTAAACCTGGATTTTACTGGTTTCAGTTGTTGCTCCTCCAGTCTTGCAGCTGAGGAAATCAGCAAGTCTGTCCTCATCCACCCTGCCCATGCTGATCATTATCCCACAGATTTTTACAGCTTGCTTTCATCAGCTGCCCCTTCTCCAGGCTGAGCTCCAGCTCGTTCCACTGACCCTTGGGCAGCAGCTATTCCATACCTTTGATTATTCTCCCTGCCTCTCTTTGAGGCTTTTCCAAGTCTTTTGTATCTCTTGGGATGAATGACAAGAAGAAACCACAGAGAACTGAAGATGTGGGATGACCACTGATTTATACAGTTTCATAATTATGCTCTGGTTTGTCTTCTATTTCCTTCCTAATACTTCTTAATGTTCCATCTGCTTTTTGATCCCTATGGAACTGACACTTCTGTGGCAATATTTCATTCCCCAGTGTTAAGGGTCAGCCCACCATTTTATATATGAAATTATAGGCACCACTCTACATTTATCTACTCTGAATTACATCAGATTTATCACCACTGAATTATATATCTGCCAATTTATTACCTGATCCTTACTTTCCTTAAAGGCTTCACGTCAACAAGACATTGCTCATCTCATTTCCCAAGTTATTTATGACCACACGGAGCAGCCCAGGCCTCTGTGGAAGCACAGTGAACTCTTCAAGTTATACCTAATAATTTAAATAAACCTCTAAGAAATACCTAATAATTTAAATAACCCCCTAAGAAATACCTAATAATTTAAATAAACCTCTAAGAAATATCTAATAATTTAAATAACCCCCTAAGAAATACCTAATAATTTAAATAAACCTTTTAAGAAATACCTAATAATCTAAATAAATCTTTTAAGAAACACCTAATAATTTAAATAAACCTTTTGAGAAATACCTAATAATTTAAATAAACCTTTAAGAAATCCCAAATAATTTAAATAAGCCTTTTAAGAAACACCTAATAATTTAAATAAACCTTAACACCTGGTGGAATTCAGTGCCTAATTCACAAATCTGAAGGTTTGCTAAAATTCCAGCATTAACTTACAAGAGCAGCAGTTCCTTCAGATAAGGAATCTTTGTCTCAGATCAGGAGCACTGTTCAGATCGATGACTATTTGTTTAAAATTGAGAAAGCAACTGAACTACCTCAGGAAAGTGGTTCCTGCTCCCATTATTAACAGCCCAGCTGTTTGAGAGACATCAACCTGAAAAAACCTCAATTTCTCCTCAATAAATACCTCTTAAATTAAGAGTTCATTACTTTGGGCAATGAACCACACCCAAACCCAGTTAAGTTGACATGTGCTTTTTAGTGGCGCTGTAGTTCAATTTACCTCTGTGGACATAGAAGCTATTTCATATAACCCACAAAATAAAGGAGATCAGTCCTTAATATAGAGACAAGTACAAAAACTCTTTTTAAAATAAGCGCACATGTAAATAAAACCCCATGATATCAAAAAGCAACACCAGAACAGGCCAAGAGAATCCTCCTTTCGTTAGGCAGGTGGACAGATGGGATAAGGCCGATTACAAGAGATCTGCAAGAGACCAAAACAAGTCCTCGGGAGGAGTTTGAACATTTGCTGCAAAGGGTGGAAGGATGAGAGATGATAAACCTAAAGAAGAACTCGGAATAAAATCCTTGTGATCTGTCACAGAAGTGACACAGAGGAGCAAATTCAAGTCAAGGAGTGCATGGACCCAGTTGAAACAGGCCTGGTTACCAAGTATCAACTAATATCCCCAATACTTGTTAGCAGATAATTCCCAAATATTTGTGTGCCATGAAAATGAAGGAAACGATTCTGCTGCGTGATTTACGGGGGGAAAAAAAATGTAGTTAAGCATATCTTATAATGAGATTTAGTGGCTTTTTTACTTTGGCAAGCAGACAAGAGCAACATTTGTTGGCAACATTTGGGATAACTGAGCCCATGCCAAGCATGTCAAGGATCCTCTTGCAGACAGGATGGCCTATTTCAGGGATGTTTTTTAAACAGACATTTAATCTGGGTACTGCCACCTTCATTTCATAGAAAAGAAACTGAAATTACCCTTAGACACGTTCAGACAACATATGAACTCATCTGTGCTTAAATCTGCACCCTATATTCCATTCAGGTTGTTCGACACCCAAAAAATTTCAGTCAAAACATTCGAGAAATATCAATTAGATTCATAAAAATGTTGCCCAAGGCATTCACGTGCTCACAGATGACTCTGACAGACAGAAGACCTCCAAGTAACTAAATTTTGAGGTCCCCCCTCCAAGTCACACGTGGGCTCAAGATTTTAATAAAAAACCCACAGAGTGGTGCCTTGATGAGATTTTGAGAGTCAGTGAATTAACTCTCTAAGCTCTCCTACTGCACAAGCACTGCTACGAGTAGAGAAAAGGTCATTGGTGTAACAGACATTCACTTCACCACTTTAAACTCTACTCCAAATTATCCTTTCCTGGAGTTAGGGTTGAAGAAAGAGCGAGTGGAAGAAGGAGCTGGCAGGGAGCAGAGAGACAGCAGAGCTGGCAGCACTCAAACTGAAGTCCTGCTTGAATCCACTGTGCTGTAAGATAAGATTCCCTTTGTTTTCCCAAGGCCAACTCCCCTGGAAACATCCCTGGCCTTGCAGAAGCCCAGAGCCAGCCAGTTCCAGCTGGTCAGGGCACCACCTCCCAGCCACCTCCTGGGGACACTCATGGCCAGAAGCACCAAAGGGAAGCAAGAGATGGAGAGGATCAATGTCTGCAAAAAAGGCCTCCAGGAGTTGAATCCCTCTCATCCCTTATCCTGAAAAGCCATGAGAGGGATGAAGGACTTCACTGCACCTGCCCAGAAACCACACACAGCAAAACCTTGGACATCCAGGAGCTGCTCCTGAGAATTAAGAGCAGGAAGGTGAGACCAGTAAGGCTGCCATAGGCTGGGAAGAGAGAGAGGTTGGGAAGCACAGCTCCAACACGGCACTGCCAGGATAGTCCTCCCAACAGCGTCACAACCAACTGGCGACTTTCTGAGAGGTCTGGAAATCCTGTTTCTGGAATTGCGGTGCCATGTGTGGTGTGCTAAATCCGTCCTACAAACTGCTCCCACAACAAACCAGCTCCACAGTGTTTTGTGAGCTCCAAAGCCCTCTCTGATCACATCCATCCCACTGAAACTCATGGACGTAGTAGCATTTTTCCCATGCTCTTGCCTTTCCTGGCTTTTATCCACCACCAGTCCTTAGGGACTCTCATTAGAAAGAGCTGTCCAAAGCACTTTTTCTTTCTCACTCAAAACTAAGCATCAACCGCTTTCCTCTTTTTTTGAGTTGTGTGACATTTTTCCAACACTTGATGTGCCAGATTTAGTTCCTGTCTCCAAGATCATCTTTCAAACACAGAAAAAAGGCTTTCTGGATTCAACAGGCTGTGCTGCATTTCCACTGGGTGGCACAGCTCCCTCGGCAGAGAGGTTCCTTTGTCACTCCAAACATGACTAATTCCTACCAGCATAACCTCATCCACAACAGGATTTCTGCCCACATAAGTGTAACTACCCAACATAGCACTGGGAGAAAATGGAAGAGACACCAAATCTTTGACAGCTTCTAAATGTTTTCTAAAATATGCAAATTTCTGCAGCTTCAGGCGTTAAATACCAACACTTTAGAGATGGCCTTTACAGAAGCCCAGAAATGGTTTGGGTTGGAAGGGATCTTAGAGACCAACTAGTTCCAACCCCCCTGCCATGGGCAGGGACACTTTCCACTAGCCCAGGCTGCTCCAAGCCCCATCCAACCTGGCCCTGAACATTTCCAGGGATGGGACAGACACAGTTTCTCTGGGCAACCTGTGCCAGGACCTCACAGGGAAGGATTTCTTCCCAATACCCCATCTAACCGTGCCCTCTGGCAGTGGGAAGCCTCTCCATCTTTCATGTCAGCTCCCTTCAGGTACTGGAGGCCACAATTAGGTCATCCCAGAGCCTTCTCTTCTCCAGGCTGAACAATCCCAACCCTCTCAGCCTCTCCTCATAGGAAAGCTGCTCCATCCCTCTGATCATCTTGGTGGCCTCCTCTGGCCCTTTCCCCACCTTTAACGCCTCCTCACATGACATGAAGTCCTTTAGTCTGCCCTGGGTGTTTCTCCAATGGGAGAATAAAGTCAACTGGCAAACTAAACCAACAGCCAGGTCTTCAGTAGCTCCAAGAGGTCTGGTGGTATTTCTGCCCCTTTCCCTGTCTGTTTTCACTGACAAAAAGGAAAAAAGGCAGACCTTTAGTTTTCAGACTTCCAGGACAGATTTTAGTAAGAGCAATAACCAAATTGCAGCTTTTGCTATAAATTATCAACTGACAGCAGAAAATAGTTTTCCAAACAGAGGTCCTGGCAGGTTCCAAGACCTGTAAGATATAAAGCCATAAGGAAGCCTATTCCAGCTTTCCAGCCACGACAGGCCATCCAAGTGCCAGCTGCCTCCTCACCAAACCCATCCCTGATCCCTTCCCTGGTCCCCACAGCACAGCCAGATGGTCTCACATGCAGGAGACAGGGATCACTTTGGAGGTGCCTTGTTTGAGTGCCAGCTGTGACACAGAACGGAGTCCCCCCTGCCAAAGATTCCTCCTGTCCACACCACCCAGCCCAGTAAATCCTGGGGAAGATGCATTAGTCCAGCAGCTTGGAATAATTAAACCTGACCTTTCAGAGTTGCCTCTGAATTTTGTTGAGAGCTACGGAGCCCATTCTCATCCCAGAATGGTGTGAGTTGGGAGGGACCTTAAGGATCATCCAGTCCCACCCCCTGCCATGGGCACGGACACCTCCCACCAGCCCAGGTTGCTCCAAGCCCCGTCCAACGTGGCCTTGGACACTCCCAGGGATGGGGCAGCCACAGTTTCTCTGCCCAACCTGTGCCAGGGCCCCACCTTCCTCACAGTCAGGAATTCCTTCCTGATATCTAATCTCTCTCTCTCTCTGTTAGTTTTATCCAGTAAAAACACCAAACCCACGTGTCACATCCCCGTTGAAGCCTCAACCCTGACACACAAACCCACACACCCTTCTGCTCCTCGGCAGCGGCTCCTTCACGGGAAAACCCCTTTCCAGCATCCCGCCTCACAGCTGGACACAGCTGGCCCCTTCCACACCTTCACCTGGCACTGCTAAAAGGCACTTGGACAAACCCGGGCTCCGGGAACATCCCGAGAGCTTTCCAGGCCGGGCTGACCTTCCCCACGGGTTTTCCCACCAGCCGCTGCTCTCCCGGGTCTCCAGGGCAGTTTCGGGTTTGCTCCCAAAGCCCCGAAGCCGCCCCCTTTGTTGCTGCATCCCCCGGCAAGCGGGGCTGCCACGGGATTCCCCCGGGCACAGGTTTTTCCCTCAGGAATTAGACCTGTGGGCCCGGCAGCTCTGCGGGGGCACCGACAGGGCGCGCCGAGCACGTTAAAACGCGATAAAATTAACCAGCTCCTCCTAAACTGCGAAAACCCGGCTGTGCCGAGCCCGTCCTCAGGGAGGAACCTTCCGGGCTGAAAACCGCGCACAGGCAAATGAGGCCGATTTATAAATTACGGCCGCGCAGCACAGACGTAAGGCCGAGCCAACATCCCACCCAGCCGCGACAGCGCCGCCACCGCCGCAAACACCGCCCGGCCGCTCGGCGGGGCCCGGCACCTCCGCGGCGGTGCGGGGCAGGGCTGGGCGGCTCCCGGCGGCTCCCCCCGCTCCCCTCCCCTTCCCATACCCCCACCCCGGCGGCGGCGGCGGCGGGGCCTGCCCGCGGTACCTGGTGCGGGGGGCGGGGAGCCGGCCCAGGCCCGGAGCGACGCGGCGGCCGCAGCTCCACCGC
>JAWWEU010000158.1:61612704-61638615 GCA_035583155.1 Acropternis orthonyx
GGGTGGGGGAAGGCCACGCCCACACCGGGGACACACCGGCGGCGCGCGCGCGCCCTCGGGCACGGCCCCCGCCCCGCCCCGCCCCCGGCCGGGCCGCGTGACAGGCCACGCCCACTCCGCCTTGACCACGCCCACCCGATCACTGCCCGTTAATGAACCGTCAATGGCCCACGCCCACTCCCAACGTGACCGCGCCCCCATAGCGGCATTGGTGCTGCGTGAGTGGCCACGCCCCCTCGTGACACCACCCATTTGGTGCCGTGCCCGTGGCCACGCCCACCCCTCTGTGACCACGCCCCCTCCTCGCCATTATCGCCTATCGCACCCTCACCGCGCCCTCTCGCGATAGGCCACGCCCCCGCCTTCCCGCCACACCGGCCGAGCCACGCCCACCTCACAGGTAACCACGCCCCCTCGCAATGTGACCAATCCCCGCTCGCCCCACGCCCCCTCACGTGGCCACACCCCCTGTGAGCCCACGTGACATTGCGCGCGGGGGGGCCCCCGAGGTCACGTGACGCGGCCCCTGAGGGGACCGCCCCCCCAAACCCCGTCACCGCCGCTGCGTGTTCGCCGCTTTAGTTTTAATGATTTCCGCCCTCCGCGCCCGCGAAAAGAAACCTGCGCGGGCTCGGTTCCGGACCAGGACCCGTCGCAGAAAACGAGGAAGCGCTTGAGGTTAGGGGGGAGGAAAAAAAAAAAACCCCAAAAAAGGTCAAGAAATTCAAATGTTGTTCTTCCGTACGGGCCAAACGGCCTGAGACGGTTCCACTAACAGCACACTGGATGTTGATTGGGACCCAGCAGCCCCCGGTGCAGACATTTCAGCAGAAGTTTAACGGCGTCATTAGTAATCGCGTGGTCAGGTATTTCTCACGAATCCATGTTGCATTCCTGCTGAAAATCCAATCCCCGTTTTCTTCCTTCACGCCCAGCAGGGGCGTCTGAGAACGACCCCGCCATCCCCAGCGATCCCACGCTGTCCCGGGGAGCCTTTTCCAGGCGCCCCTGGAGCTGTGGCAGCCTTGGGGCCGCCCCCCTTGCCCTGGGGTTCCCCTCAGAGCCCACAGAATCCCACCGAATTTCCATCTGGGCTTACCCCAGGCGGTCCCCGGTTTTCATATTTCAGCCCTAAAAGTTTCGGGCCTGAAGTTTGGGCCTGAGGTGTGGGTAGGTTTCCTGCCCAGCTATGGGGCACTGATCCCGCGCCATTCCCTGCCCGGGAGGTTCCGTCAAACCCCGCGGAAAGGCGGGCACGGGCGATGCCCAGCACATGCCGAGGGTCGTGTCCCCGGGCGCTGGCGCCCTTCCCGTGGGAGAGAGCGTCTGGCTGTGTGTCCCAGGGTCATTATCCGGCCGTTTCTGAAGGGACAATGAGCAGCAGGAGCAGCCCAGAAAGCCAAGTGTACCCTGGGCTGCATTCCCAGCAGCGTGGGCAGCAGGGCAAGGGTGGGATTCTACCCCTCTGCTCTGCTATCCTGAGACCCCACTGGAATTCTGAATCCAGCCCTGGGATCCTCAGCATCAGAAGTGTGTGGAGCTGCTGGAGCAAGTCCAGAGGAGACCGTGGAGTTGCCCCAAGGGCTGGACCACCTCTGCTCTGGAGCCAGGCTGGGAGAGCTGGGGGTGTTCTCCTAGAGAAGAGAAGGCTCCAGGGAGACCTGAAAGCCCCTTGCAGTGCCTAAAGGGGCTCCAGGAGAGCTGGAGAGGGACTGGGGACAAGGGATGGACGGACAGGACCAGGGGGAGCGGCTTTCCACTGCCAGAGGGCAGGGTTAGATGGGATATTGGGAAGAATTTCTTGGCTGTGACGGTGGGGATGCCCTGGCTCAGGTTGCCCAGGGAAGTTGTGGTTGCCCCATCCCTGGAAGTGTTCAAAGCCAGGCTGGATGAGGGTTAGAGCAACCTGGGGTAGTGGAAGGTGACCCTGCCCATGGCAGGGAGCGGAACAGGATGATCTCTAAGGTCCCTTCCAACTCAAACCAGCCCATGATTCTGTGGTAGCTGGAACAGCCATGAAACTACAGTATTTTTACTTATTTATTTGCATTAATCTTTACTACCAAAACTAAAAGTCTATTCGCTGTATACCCGTCCCACGATGGCATGACAATTCAGTTAACTGTCCCTCTGAATTTAAATAAAAGCCATGGAAAATTTAGACTGACTTCACTGTTCTTTCACAATTTCCTTTGCAAGTACAGCCATCACTGGGAGTTCCTGTCCAAACAGCCCTTGTGGCGTGGCCTTGCTGGGAGAAATGAGCAAATAAAGAGGGAAACCAATCCTCCTCCCAGCTCTGTGCTGGGCATCTTGGCTTATCCACGCTTGGAAGGGCTGCTGCTGTGTCCTGCACTGCCAGTGGTGACAGCAGGAGTCCCCAGAGCAGGGGGTTTCTTCCTGAGCAATCTGGTAGTTAGAAACCCTAATTAATGAGCAGCCATGTGGCTGACAACGGCTGTGATGTCTCACTTTAAGTATCAGACAGGGAGTGTAACAGCATTTTTGATCAATAACCTCGCCAGCCAACCTCGCCAAGCTTCGCGTTGGGACACACGATGTGCAGAAACAGAAAGGATGATGCAATTTTGATTTTTTTTCCCCTCCCTTGGGTAAATGAAGCTCTTCTTCTGTGTGTGTGTATATGCTGAAGGCTGTGAAAAGAGATGCAGACAGAACTTCACCTGATTTCATTGAATCACAAAATCACAGAATGATTTGGGTTGGAAGGGACCTTAAAGACCATCTCATTCCACCTCCCTGCCATGGGCAGGGACACCTTCCACTAGCCCAGGTTGCTCCAAGCCCTGTCCAACCTGCCCTTGGAAACTTCCAGGAATGGGGCAGCCACAGCTTCTCTGGGCAACCTGTGCCAGTGTGGAATTTATGTTCAATTGATTCATCTTAGTGCCAGGAATAGGACTCAGGGCAGGGCTAACGCCGAGCCACATCCTATTGGAAGATGTTACTTTGCATACTAAATTATGTCATGGAAAAAAAAAATTGGGATGAAATTGTGAATATAAATTATTCAGAAAGGCTCTTTGGTGTAATAATGTGATGGCAGTTGCTCATTACAGGCTCGCATTGCAGGGCCTGTGCTGCTGCCTGTGTGATACAAGTATTTGCCACCTTGTTTTGAGCTCAGCATCATATAAATATTTGGGTTGGAAGGCAGCTGTGGTCTAACCTCTGTCTCAAAACAGGGATAGCTGTGAACCTTGTCTGGGTGAGTTCTGAGTGTCTCCAAAGACGGAAATTGCACAACCCCTCTGGACATTTGGTCCCTAAATACAGTCCCTGTGAGAGCTGCCATTATTCCCTGCATTTGTGGCTTGTCCTTCTGCCACAGCCCTCTGTGAAGCCTCTGCCCACTCGGTACCGCCCCCCTGGGTGGCTGGAGGCTGCAGTGAGGTCCTTCCTACCCTCTCTCCCAGCTCAAAAATACAATTTCCACAGCCTCTCTTCATGCCCCATGTGTTCCGTCCCCCAACCCTGCCAGTGCCCCCCCGCTGAACGCCCTCCGGTTTGTCAGCATCTCTTGTCTTTTAGTGACAAAATTGGGCATAATTGCCTGCCTCAGCCTTTGTTTTGGGGTAAAAGACCAACAGACAATACTTAAATTGTCCAATTCAGTACTTTTCAGGGACAGTAACACAGATCTTGAGTTGTGACAGGCGTCAGAGTCAGGAAAATTTATCACACCCAGAGGGCTGTTCATGCCATGAACAGTAAATTCGGGGGAACAACAACAATATCTTTTCTGTACCTCCCTTTTACATCAGCTAGTCAGGAGGAACCAAGACACAGCGAAGGCATCCCTTTTCTATCCAACCCCAAAAATAAAAGGATTAGGGTTTTGTGTTTTTTTTTTAACGAGTGTAGAATACTGGACTGTAACGTCAGTTTTCATTAAGAAAATGCCAGTCTCTTGCTGATGGGCCAGAACAGCGAGATAGAAGATATTAATCTTCAGTTCCAGTGTTGATTCTTTCAGGGCGATGTCACTCACTTCTCTATTCATGCCTCAGTGTGCTCTGTGAACATCAAGCGCTCTGAAGAATTAGCTGAGCCACCCTGAAGCTAGATTTTAAAGGATACCAGATGGTATGTTCAATGCATGTGGTAATCTTTTATATGCTTTTCCCCTATGGCCAATCGCTGACTGATCATTTATTTCAAAACCCTCATAAAATAAATCACTTTGAAAATGACGCTGTCCCTAGTTAATAAGTGCTCTTCCTCAAAGCAGAGGCTTGTTGCCATGAAGAAAAAATCGTGAAGCTGGTTCAAAGTGCATGGGGATAGCAAATGCACCCTGTTGAGGAGAGGAGATAAACTGGATTGAACTGGAAAGGAAGCGTTGCTGTCTGCTTGTTGTGAAATTATGAGCAGGTGAACTGTCATTAAAGACACTTCAACAGTCACTTCGGTACTAACACATTTCTGTGACAAGGAGTGAATTTTTTTGGGTACATTTTCTTCCCACAGTGGTGGCTTTGCAGAGCCTTGATCATGTGTCGAGTTACTTCGTGAGTTTGTTTTCAGGTTTTGGAGTTAGTGATTATGTCTGGCAGCACAAGACAGAGCTCTTCACACTTTCCTGTTTTTTTGTGACTAAGAAGTAGGAAATTCCTCTCTGTGTGACACCAATGAAACTCACTTCATTATCTGTCCTCTTAGAGAGGTGCCCACCTTCTCCCCATCCCCAAATTGAGAACCACAGTTCCCTGGAGGAATCCAAACCTTTAGCACACCTCTGTGTCACAGAGTCACAGAATCACAGCATCACTGAAGCTGGAAAAGACATCCAAGATCATCAAGTCCAACCTGTGATGGATCATCACCTTGTCAATTAGACCAGAGCACTGAGTGCCACAGCCAGTCATTTCCTGAACACTTCCAGGGATGGGGACTCCACCATCTCCCTGGGCAGCCCCTTCCAATGCCAAAAAACCCTATCAGTGAAGGAATTCCTGCTGATGTTCAAAGAAATTCCTTCTGATGTCCAAAATTCCTTCTGATTCCTCCTCCTGATTCCTTCCTCCCCTTTCCTCCACATGCCCCATCCCACTGTGGTGTTGCAATCCTCACAGCCTCTCAGTGAGTTTTGTGACATTCGCTGTTTGGCTGACAGCCGCAGCTCTGACAGGCAGATGATAATATGGAATTATGGCCCTTTGCTCTCTGAGGGATCATGTTTTCAAGTGCTCGCTGCTGTGGAGAAAAAACTGGAGAATTTCTTTATTTAAAAGTTTGAAAAGCAAATGAAATGACCCCTTATTTTATTTTGGTGTGATCTTGCAGTTTTAAATGAAACTCTTTTTTTTGGACCGGGAGAAGGAGGTGAGGAGTAGCTCTGTCTGTGGAGGCTTTGCCCTGGCAATGAGGGCAGAGTTGATTTTCCTCATTGCCCAGATTTTCTGATGGATATAAACACACACACACACAAAAATCCCAGGGGGAGAGACTTTAGAATAGTCACAGCGGGACAGCCCAAATGTCCAGCTGTCCTGGAGTCCCAAGTGACTGTGGGCAACACCAGATCCTTAGGAAAAGGAGAGAGACAAGGAATGTGGAGTGATCCTCCCCTTGACAAGCCTCCAAGCCCCTGGCACTTTTCATTCTGGGGTTACATCTGCAGCAGCCGTGGGAGCCCCACCAAAGGCAAGGCCAGTGCACTGTGATGGTGCCATTCATCCCATGGGATGCCTGCTGGTGATCCCTGCAATCCTGTGAGCAGCTCCTGGCAGGAAGGATGTGCCTGGACTGCTAAATTCTCAATCACTCCTTTTTTCATCACTTCCCCCCGACATGGTTTGTGGCCCTATCTTTGTGCCTGATTTTATCTTTCTGTGCAAGGCAGTTGAGATCCATTTGGCCACTGAGAGACACTTCCATGCCCGGGCACTTATCTCTGCAAACCTCCGAGGGCCTTTGAGACCTCTGGTTTTGCACAGCCACTGACATGTACCCTGGGGACATGGCTCAGTGGTGAACATGGCAGTATTTTCCATGATTCTACCCATGAAACGAATTGTTCAGCACGAAGTTGTTCGTGTCTCTGCCTGGGATGGGTATTGATGGTGCAGCCATACTGCCAAGGTCAATGGTCCACTGATTGGTGCCAAAGAACACATTTACAGTCAAATGGCTTGTAGTAATGCAGGGAACTACGCAGGGAAGGATCATTTGAGCTCGTGAAAGATATCTAAGTCACTGACATGACAAAGGTGCTGCTGAAGGGCGTGTGATGAATTATAGACAAGAGTATTCAGTATAAAACACTGTGTGGAAAGTGTTACACCCAGAGCTGCTCTGGGGGAGCGTGAGCTGCGTTCCCCACTAGCCTGGTGTTCATCTGTTAATATCAGCAGTTTCAGGAATCTCTCAGAGTGTGGTTATCTTCCCCCAGCACTTCTACACTGAACTGGGGTGGGCATTTACCATGTTTATTCCATTGCAGGATTGAGTTCTGTGTCTTACCTTTGCCCTCCCTGCTCTGGACAGGGATTTATTTGATGGCTGCAATTGCCTTGTCAGTTTTGGGCTACCTCATCGAGCGAGCACAAATTCCATCCACTGCAACTTCATACAGTTAAATCTTGTCCCATCAGCTAATAGCCATTTAATGCTCCAAGAATTTCTGTGGGAATAACACCCATGCCATTCCTCCTCCTTCTTTTCAGCTCTCAGGCCCTGATTAAGCAAATAGCTTATGTGCTGGGCTGAAGTGGTGCCTTTTAGTTGCTAGTGCCATGCAAAAATGCCCTGAGAATAAAGCAGTTTTCATGATCGCTCTTTAGAATCCGCTTCCTTCTTTGGGTCTTATTTTTCCATCAGCCTGCTACAAGAGTACAGCCAGAAAACAGATTAGCCCGGGAAAGACTTCTCAACTAATAAACACACCGCAAATACACTTCTTAGTCATATTTTAGGTCAAATGGATTTGTCAAGTCAATAGTCACCCAAGTATGAAGGAGTCCTATAAATAAATGAGACTTAAATATTTTGAATATCTGCCTGACAGAGCTCCTTTAAAGTGCAAATAAAGCTGGAATGAACTGAAGTCAAGATCATTTCGAGAGTCATTAAAAAAAAAAAGAAAACAGTAATTTGAACTTTTTAACCTTGGGGTTGTTTCCAGCCACATCTCTCACAATGATAATAAATTCAGAACATTCCATGAAAATCTCTATTCTTTAGACTCTTGAGGCATTTAGCATAATGTTCTCAGTTCCTCTTCTCTCTTATGAAAACAGGAAGAAATTATGCAGGGTAGTAGCTGTTTAAATACTAGAAATTCTCCCTGGGGAGAATTACAGCCATGTCAGTGATAAATTGCAAGTGAGATAACGGAAGGTTTGGAACGAGCCTGATCCAAACTTCATTTCCAAGCTTCCTCACTGATTTCAGGGCTTTTTGGAGGAGGTTTGGGACGAGGCAGTCTCAGCCCAGCTGAGTTTGGGTGACAGGTTTGTCCTTGTGCAGGTTCACCCTGGGGAGTTACCATTGAAACAGGGCAAAATACCATCAATCCGGCACTGGAATTTTTTTTTTGCGTGGAAATCCTACATCCACGCTTCACCCTGAGTATTCCCAGCAGCCAGGCTGCTCTTCCCCCAACAGAGCAGAGCCTTACAGCTCCAGGCTGGGAGTGAGCATCCTACCTTACCTCAGCCCTCCCTGCCTGGGGGCCAGCACTCCTCCTCCTCCTGTAAACGTTTGCAATATTGTCTGAAGAAACAGATTTCAAATCCCCACCGTAAGCTCTTTGTCCCCCGAGGGGTGAAGGCGTCCTAATTAATTAGCAGGAATTCGCCTCTATCCAGCCATTCAGGAAGCAAAGGGACTGACTGTTGTGATAAAGTGCATCGCGAAACATTCTGGGCTCTGCTCTAACAGCATCACAGGGATCCGAGGACATAATTGCCTTGTTATTTTCGTGCTCCCCAGGGCTGTGCTGGAGGCAGTTTAGCAGAATGGGCACTTCAAATCTGCCTCCAGCGAACTCCGCTCCCCGCCGCTTGCTTTCCCAGATCCCTCGTTGCCTTTGCTCCGCTTGGCAGGAGCTCGCTTTTCTCCTCCTCCTCCTCCTCTGGGAAATTCCCATCCTTTGATTCCCCATCCCATGACTGCTGCCCCGGACTTGGGTGACACACTCTGCAGAGCCCGCTCCCCTCCGCCGCCGCTCCTGTACCCACCCGTGCTTTCCCATTTTGAATTTCTTCGGGACCTGGAGCATCTCCTTGCTTTAGTTTGGAGGTCGGCAGCACCGAGCCACTGTTGCAACACAAATAACACGAACAACATGATATTCCAGCCCAATGTCACAGCGGCCAGGCCGGTTGGGGACCTGAGAAAACCAGTCTCATTCTGGGCCGTGTCACTCTCCTTCCTTGGCGCTGCTTTATCCAAACACGTTCTGGGAAAACAACAAGATATGCTGCCAGAATAGCAGAGAGAAGCAACTCCCCAAACAGGAGGCCTTCCCTGAGCTCTATGGGTTTAACGAAGTAACAGGAGGTAAACCCCACCAGTGCAATGCTCTTTAAACTGCTGAATAGCTCCTAATCACGCACATTTTCTCTGAGGAACAAGTAGGTTGGAGCAAGGATTGCAGGACCAGACTCCAGCAAAAGGAATATGCTGAAGTGGAGTGGAAAATGAGTGGACTCTCCCTCCGAAAAGGTTTCACAGCCAGCACTGAGTATGGGTCTGCTTCTGTAGAAATTGTTTTTCTTTTAGGCATCATATATATGTAACGTATAATGTGAGTGCTAAAAAGTATGCTCATAATTAAAAAGAGCTGTAATTAACAAATGAATTAAGTGCACACTTGTGGAGATCCACTCTCATTCATTCACTGCTTTGCAGTCAGTTATTTGCAATTACTCTCCCTATTGATAGAAATTCAGACACATTTAGCCTGTAAATTCGGAATCATAAAATCACGCAATATCCTGAGCTGGAAGGGACCCACAAGGGTCATTGAGTACAACTCCTGGCCCTGCACAGGACAGTCCTAAGAATCCCACCCTTGTCCAATACAATGCAATACAATACAACCTTTTAGTGTTTTATTCAAAATAACTTCATACAGTAACGGTTATTTTGATTTTGAGACGAGTAAAGCACACGCTGCTGAACCAGGCTGGCCACTGCCTGAGCTGCTCTCCCTTGAGCCTTGACTTGTAGCCACTGTTTGGGACAGAGGATTTATCCAGATGGACTGTTGGCCCAGCCTGGGAAGGCCATGCATATGTTCTGCTTTTCTATAAAACTAGGTAAGTAAAAGTATTGTACTAGAGTACAGATGTGGTAAAGCTGAAGCTGGCAGGGGTGGTGACAGAAGGAATTTTGGATGCTCGTCACAGAGCTTCAGCCAGCAGGAGGTGGAGGGAGGTGCATACATTTTGGTTCTGCTTTACTCCCTCCCCCTGAGCATTTCAGGTTGAGGTGGATAAGCCCCACTTGTGATTTCAGCTGTTACAGTATTAAATTTCATTCACTAATGCCACGTGCTATTTTTGTGGCAACAAATGTGCCTTTTTGAGCTCATAAAGTGTTGAATGAATTTATCTGGACTAATTTCTACGCTAGCGTGTCCAAACATTTGGCAGACAGGGTTCCAAAGGGTGCTTTCAGGAGTGCTATTTGATGACAGTGTGTGGGTGTCAAAATAATTAGTAGCACAGACTGTGGGAAGAAGGACAGGAGATTATGGAGCAGGGACACGACCATGGCTTGGGAAGCCCTTGGAAAGAGGTGGCTCCCATTCCTCAATTTCCCTGCCTCCCTTTTGCTCGCTCCCCTTTCAGTTTTCTCCTTCCTCCCCCTGCTTTTCCCCCTCAATAATCCCGCCTGTCTGGAACCACAACAAAAGGAGCGCATCAGATAAGCCAAGGGATTATTTCCTTATGCTTTTGCTATTATATGAAGCACAATATCAAACTATTCCGTGCATCCTCCTGGCTCGTGAAAGAAAGGATCCTTTTAGTCCTTGGCTAGCCTTTTGTCTAGCCAAGAATCTGCCACCCACTCAGGTAATTTGTACCAACAGATCATACCTGTGGTAGCAGAAGATCCTGTCAGGAGGGAATATCCGGCAGAAACCAGGCATTACTCATGTGTGAGGAAGGCTGGCTGGGAAAGGGGGGAGAGCTGATTTTTTGGGGGGCTTGTTAGGAGGAAAGAAGGATTTGGGAAGAGGCTTTTGCTCAAACAGGGAACTTTTTTTGTCTTACCTTAATAAATGTGTGTGTTCTTAGTGAGTCAATGAAACGCCTCATCTGGCTGTGTACTCAAACTCACATCCTCCCACTCAGTGCCCCCTTCGACCGTATCTTCCCTAGTAAAATATTCTCCCATTTCCCCTTCACATCTGCCCTCTCCTTGGGCACAGGCCCAAGATTCCTGGTGTACAAGAATACCAGAGCCAGCAACATCACTCTGAGATATGATTTGGCTTGGAGAGTATAAAAATGACAGGAGTATAAAAATGACAGGATGTCCCTGTGGCCAACCCTGCGGTCCCTCGGTGCCAGCAGGACCTCAGGCAGCTTCTCCTCTGATGCCAGTGGTTCTGCTGTAAAGAGAGGCACAGGAACAGCCTTCAGCTTGCCCTCAGCTTCCAGCTTGCCAGGTCAAAGATGTCCTGAGGAATGAGGAAAAAGGGGAGCACCCTTTGTATGTTTGTAGCATTAGAGGCCTCTGGAATAACACTACGGTGCTGATGAAGTACAGAAATTAACGCTGGGGGGCTGTTAATTTCTAATATGGTAAAACCATTCAAAAATATCCAAACTCCTGAAATTATCAAATTCTGCAACTCTGCAAATGTCAGAGTTAGTAGAGCTAGCCCCTTCCCCCTCTCCTCTCTCCCCCAGAATTCCTAGAGACTTTTTCTGCTTCCCTTAAGTCAGAGCACAGGAAGCTTTGGATGGCTCCAAACAACACAGCCAGCGCTCAGATTGATTTTTCCTCACTAAATTTGCTAGATTTCCCCCCCTTTTCTAGGCTTTGGATATCAATTAAAAGAACACAGCTCTTTTGTCTTGTGTGTTGCTCCCCTCAAAATAATGAACTGTTTAATACACTAGAGGCAATTTCAAATTATCTGCTTTAATGAGGAAGGTTGTGACGGAAGATTTATTACCCTTTCTGATCTGCTAATGTATTTTCCCAACCATCCCAGCAGAACCAATCACCGTATTTTCATTATACACTCTATTTTCAGGGGTTCATTAGTTGTAGACTAAAAATAACGGCGAAGGTCTCAGTCTGAAAGCTAATCCAATTTTTTTTAATTGGAAACAAAATTTGATCAGACAACTTTCTAATCATAACAGCATCAAGCATCAAGACCCTGACGAGGTGTTTTGTCCAATTTGAAACTTCATGTGGCTACACATAAAGACCTGACCTAGAAATACAATCACAGAACTGCTGTGAAGGACAAACCCAGCCTTTTCCTTAAATGAAAAAATCTCACATTAGCACAAGCCGTGGCCTGTTGATGCACATTAAGAATAAAAGGTCTGGCAATGAACCTGTTCAGCTGAAACAAACTCAGAGATACTTTGAGCTAGTGGCTGAGTATGAGACTGCAGAAATAACTAGGAATGTTTTATCCCTCCAAAGAACTAAAAAGAAAAATAAGATGGACGAGCTCCCAGATAGCCAAAGGGCCTCCTACCTCAAAGCTTGATTCAATCTTAAATTGGCACTTCCCAGAATTGCCCTTGTTCTGTTGGATTACAGTATGTAAGCCTGGTTGGAGTTTTTCCTGCTGCATCATTTTGATGTGCAAGATCCACGGGCATAACAAAGAGGACAGGGAGACAGGGAGGTTTGGATTTTACGGGGAATGCCCTTAAACAGCCTCACCACCGTGGTGGGAGTCGGCAGATGTGCTGCCTGTGTGGCAGGTGCTCTGCAAGCCCGTCAGCCTCGTGTCCCTACACTGGTGGAGGGAAGAGGGATCCATATCCCCAAGGACCAGCTTTAGCAGAAGGACTCTGGCTTTGGCCCTCTACACAGGCCAGACATCCTTACTGGGTAACGAGCCTGCTGTGACTTTTAATTGTGTTGTGACTGTGTTCATCACTGAATCATGGAATGGCTTGGGTTGGAAGGGACCTTCAAGATAATCCAGTCCCACCCCTTGTCATGGGCAGAGATACCTCCCACTAGCCCAGGTTGTTCCAAGCCCCATCCAACCTGGCCTTGGACACTCCCAGGGATGGAGCAGCCACAGCTTCTCTGGGTAACCTGTGCCAGGGCCTGCCCACCCTCACAGGGAAGGATTTTTGCCTGGTATCCAATCTAAACCTACCCTCTTTCAGTTTGAATCCATTCCCCCTTGTCCTGTCACTCCAGGCTCTTGTAAATGTCCCTCTCCATCTTGTCAGCTCCTTTCAGGTACTGGAAGGTAGATCACCCCAGAGCCTTCTCTTTTCCAGGCTGACCAATCCCAGTTCTCTCAGCCTTTCCTCACAGGAGAGGTGCTCCATCCTCTGATCACGCTGTGGCAACCCCGGGAGCTGTGCTCGATCCAGGCTTGATCCCTCAGGCAGTTTCCAAATCCGCCCCGTCCGAGGGATTCTCCCCAGCAGTAAAATAACCGGAGTGCCCACAGGAGGATATCAGTGGGGCACTCGCCAGTCATTCCTAACCCTGCAAGGATCACCCCAGGAATGACCTGCCTGGTGGGAGGCTGGGCTGAGGATGTGTTTTGGCCAGATAACGCATCACCCAGACACCCAGGGGATTTTTAAAAGGGATATAGGGAAGAGGGAAGTTATTGCACCTCATGTCAGCCCCACACTATGGATTTTAGAGGCATAAATTATATATTTACGTTCGAAACTCTATTATTCATAGAGTTGAGTAAACAAGTATTGATTTTTACACTGTAGCACAGATAAGTATTTGTAGTGATGCAGAGGCTGTTCTTCCACCCTCGGTAACTCTGACCTCATCGGTGCTTCCTGAGCAAGGAATATCCTTTAACAAGGATGATCAAGCTTAAAACCAGTCGGCTGCTGCTCTGTTGGGAATGGAAATCAATGTGCATTTCCTTCTGAATGGACAACTCCTCCACCCACACCACGTCACGTGTGGCTCTTTGAGACGCTGAACCAGACAGGCACAGGCAGAAAACGAGCAAAGAAAAGGTGTGTGAAACCACCTCAGCTCACACCGAGCAGCCTTGGCTCTCCCACTTCATGGGAAGAGGCAAAGGCACCCTGGCTGTGTGAACAGAGCAGAAAAAAATAAATGCCTTTTAAAAGTGATACTACTGCAGAGATCACATTAAACCCTCTGTGAAGGGTCCTACCATCAGCGTGTGAGCTTGTGTCAAGACTTCTCTCTATTAAATATTTCTCTCTGTTAAATATATGATACCACCAGGCACATTTAGGGGTGACAGATTAAAAAACCCCTTTAGCTGCGCTTTCCAGTGCTCCGTTACTTCAGAGGTTAACCAAAATCACTTACTTCATAGCTAACTCTGCTATATTGAATCAATGAACAAGTTCCTTATTGGATTTTTATTGCAGATAAAATTGACAGCGAAAATCACTGGGATATACTGAAAAATGGGAAGGAAATGTACGTTTACAATAAAAAGGTCTCTGAAGGTCTCTTGTTTCATAGGAAGGAAGCTGTCTTTATAGTGCATGAACTATAAAAAATGATTAAAACTGAAGAGAGACAGGAAGCTGATAATTTGATTTATCATCTTAATGGCTATGATTCATGAATAAATAATATAATGGTTTATGTCTCTCTTGTAAAAGAAGTAGAGGAGAGCAATTTGTCTAATAAATGACTTCAAAAATTACAGCTGAGTCTTGTTTGCCACGTTTGTTCTATTTAAAAAGAATGAGCGAGTATCTTATTTCTTATTACTTACTAGGACATTTGTTGTATTATTTATAAGAGTCAAAAACCTTAACTAAAAGCCACTCATCTCTGACCACAGTCTCCCATTAGCTTTAAATTCAGGAAAGAGAAAGGGATTGATCGCTAGATCAATAAATCCAACCTTGGATCTGACTAAAAGCTTCCTTTAACCTCCTTCCTCCAGCATCCTTTTTCAAAATTAAAGTATCCCCCTTTTTAATTATTTAAGAGCATGTCAATTTTACAGTAAGGCCCTGTATGACTGCATCATACAAGGATTTCTTTATATTGGGAGCACACCAGCCTCTTTAAAAGGAAAGCATTTAAATCATGATAATTTGTTGGTTTGTTTTTTGGGATTTTTTCAAAGTTGGATGTGCTACTATAGATACACACATCCTGCTCCAAATATGCCCTGGGTTTCATCAAGACAAGTGCTGAGAACCAGAAAATCGAGAAGAAAAGTGTATTCCCAATTACCAGACACACCAACTACCCCAAGCCCATCGATGGTGCTGCTGGAGCTGAAGTCGCTCTGTATCGACGGCGCTGGGCCAGCGACTGACATTGTTACAGAGCTGCAAAAAGTCACTCCAGGCAAAAGCAAACTCCAGAGGACACAATGAATGCAGAGAGTGTTTAATTTGTTTTTAAACCATCCTGTAAAAATAGCTTGTATATGCAGTTTGCCCAGTGTGCATCAAGGGCCTGGCCTGTTTTTTCTCCCCGTATCTCAGAATAATTTATCAGAATCAGATCTTTTCTCTTCCCAGGAGCTGCTCACACCAATTCCATATTCCCTGTTTGTGCTGGCCTGCTATGGGACAGCTTTCAAAACAGTATAATCCACATCATGCAGACACAAATTCCTGATGCAAAGGGGGCTGGGTGCCCCAAAACAGGGGGGCTGTGGCCAGGGTCACCTCTGGATTATGTCCTTGCCCAACCACTGACCTGCTGCATAGCCTTGAGCACGTGTTTTTTGGGCACCTTTCCCTGTTCCACATTTAATCGTCATCCTGAAGAACTTCTGCCTTGGCAGAATTCGGACTTAGAAGGAGAGGCTGTGGACTCTCCATCTCTGGAAGTGCCCAAGGCCAGGTTGGACGGGGCTTGGAGAACCTGCTCTAGTGGAAGGTGTCCCTGCCCATGGCAGGGGGTGGAATTGGATGATCTTGAAGGTCCCTTCCAACCCAAACCATTCTGGGGTTCTGGGATTCTAGAAATAGGAAGTTCTTACCCTGTTTTAGAGGCTAATTTTTTAGGGGGCTTCAACACTGAACTCAAGACTTGGTTTGTCTTTGGATCAGGTGTTTTAAAGTGGTATGGGAGTGGGCAGCACTGATAAGACTGTTAATGACAGCAGCAGGAGGAAAACTTTAGGATGACAACTCTTGGCATATTGTAAAACCAGTCAATTCCTACAAAGCTTGTTTAAAAAAATGAAGAAGGAAAGAAGAGGGGAAAAAAAGGTACATGGATTTAAACAAAATAGACCTTTTGAGTTCTTATCTTCTATAAAACACGGATCTTTCACAGACTGCACGTGTATATACGTCATTAGAGACCAATGTCACACATGGACAAATAAAATAGGAAAAACTGGGGTGAACTTCCACAAAATCCCATTTATCAATGTTTTCTACATATGATTGCTCTAAACAAATGCAGTTAACTGCCCCAAAGTCCAAAGGCACTATTTTTATGTGCTGCACCTTCTTCCCCCAACTGCTGTATTATATAGGTCTCCTAAATTTGGAGCGCTCAAGACGTTTTTGGGGTAAGTGATGCATCAACTCATGTCAAAACAATGTAGGCTGCATCCAGAGCGACACTGAAATGCAGTGTGCTGGGGAATGATACCCCAAAAAAGGTTCCCTCATGCCCTTTCATTTTGAAGGGACAAAATCTTTGCTGACTGTGAAGATGATGGTGGCCTCTGTGAACTTCTGAAGCACAACTTTTGGTCAAGATCTCTCTTTTGTTGTCTTGCCATAAAATTAATACTAATCTCTATCTAAATTTGTGAGCTTTTTGCCCCAATTAAGAGTTGTCTGAAAGAGAACTTTAATCAAGCAGACTGAAAATACCTCTGACGTCACTCCAGATCTTGAACTTTGATCCAAAAATCACAACCCACCATTCCACCACAACAGGCACGGTGGAAAAGAGCAGAGCAATGATGATGCCTGCACTGTACTTAGAAAATGGCAGAGATAGGGTGAAAAATAGACTTATTCATATCAAGCTGTCCTTGGTAAAATTCAGTTTCTGCAAAAAGCAGTGAATGGAAGTGGCACAAGGAAAATATTACAGAAAAAAGGGCCATTTTTCTCACATGGGTGAGCCATACAATTCCACTTGCACAGGGAGGAGGGGACTCTCAGCTGGTATAAGCCATTATAATTGTATCAATAAAGCCACGCTGATTTATAGCAGCTGAGAGTTTGTCCTGCAGTGTATTCATCCATGTGCAATGCCATGGATTGATGTGTTAGCGTTTTCTCCCTGGAGACTTCGGTTCAGAACCTATTTAAACCCCAGTGAAAACAGGCGGGCTGGTCTCCCGGCAGATGTCCCTGGAAATCTGTTGACACCATCACAGTGGCAGCAGCTCAGTGGGGAGCGTTTTATCTGCTCAGCTGGGGTAAGGGCAGGGTGGCAGGTCCTCGGAGGAGCCACATGGCAAAGCTTCCTTGGTGACTGCCCAGGAGCCAGCCTGAAGGAGGCATTTGAGATCCACAAATCTGTAGGACTCTGTACAAGGGGAAATGAAAAGATTCAAGCAGAAGTATTGCTTAGTCTTGGTCTACAGTCTCAGAGAGAGACTCTGGGCTCTACCACTCCTTGCCTGCACACAGATTCCCAAGGGATTAGTGATGGGTCCATTGTTGTTGAATTTCCTGGTCAATGACCTGGATGACGGGACAGAGTGTACCCTCAGCAGGTTTCCTGATGATACAAAATTGGGAGGAGTGGCTGACACACCAACAGGCTGTGCTGGCATTCAGCCAGACCCAGACAGGCTGGAGGGACGGGCAGAGAGGAACCTAAAGAAGTTCAGCCAGGGTCCTGCACCTGGGGAAGAATAACCCCAGGCACCGGCCCAGGTTGGGGACTGACCTGCTGGAGAAGGACCTGGGGGTCCTGGTGGACACGTTTACCATGAGCCAGCAGTGTCCCCACCACTGGTATCCCGGGCTGTATGAAGAGGAATGTGACCAGCACGTTAAGGGAGGTGATCCTGCCCCTCTCCTCAGCCCTGGTGAGGGCTCAGCTGGAGTGTTGTGTCCAGTTCTGGGTTGCCTAGTACAGAAAAGACAAGGAATTACTGGAGCAGGTCCAGTGGAGGAGGGTGATGAAGATGATGAGGGGACTGGAGCATCTCTCTTATGAGGAAAGGCTGAGGAAGCTGGGCCTCAGCTCTGGAGAAGAGACAGCTGAGAGGGGAACCTACCAGTCCATACAAATACCTTCAGGGCAGGTGTCAAGAGGATGGGAACAGACTCTTTTCCAGCAGTGCCCTGAAACAGGACAAGGAGCAACAGGCACAAACTGAAACACAGGAATTTCCATCTGAGTATGAGAAAAAACTCTACCATGCGGGCAACTGAGCCCTGGAACGGGCTCAGAGAGGCTGTGGAGTCACCTTCCCTGGAGATATTCAAAACCCACCTGGATGTGATCCTGTGCATCCTGCTCTTGGGGGAACCAGCTTGAGTAGGGGGGGTTGGACTGGAGGATCTCCAGAGCTCCCTTCCAACCCAACCACTCTGTGATCACCTCAGACACAGGTCATTGCTGACTTTCGGGTAACACATTTGTCATCCTGCAGGCTCAAGGCTCGGTTTCAAAAGCATTTCGAGAGGATACAAACGCTCCCCGAGATCAAAGGAGAGGAAACAATGTGGTTGTTGTAGCTACAATTACATCACCTCACATACTTTTGGCAGAGGAGTTCCGGGCCCGGCTTTTTGGGGGGAGGAGATAAAGCACATCCAGGCGAAGGGACCAGAACCGCCGGTCGGTGGCAGCTGCACCTCCTGGGGCTGCACCCCCGGGCCGGCCCGCAGGGCAGCGGAGCCTCCTGCCCGAACCCAGCCCCAACTGAGTCTCAGCGGGATTCCACCGACAGTTCAGCAGCAGATCTGCCTGCCCGTGTAATGTAAGTAATGCTTTCAGGAGCATTATCCATGCGTGGTTTTCCCGTACGTGGAATTTGGCAGGAAGCCATTCGACCAAATGCTTCACATTGCAAGAAAAATCTGCAGACTTTTTTCTTCTTTTCTAACCATACTTATTCAAAAAGCACACACCTCCCCCCCTACTAACAAAGCAGGAAAGTTACTCATCGTCACCTCAGGCTCAGCCGTGCAGGATGAGACAGTTTAATATGCAGATTTTAAAGGAAATATTTCCTCCCACCCTGGGCTTTATCATGTAATAACCAAGCGGCGGCTCCTATAGTGAAACCTGGGTATTTCATACAACGAAATAGTAACACAGAAACAGAGTTTCCAAGTCCAAGCCCCATCTATCATAAGTAACTACATCATTATCCCTTGCAGACACTGATCAAATCCCAGTTTATGAGCAGTTTGCTTTTTACTGCTATTATACAAAATGAAAAGCTGTTCCAGAACCCCGCAGCTCTGACAACAAGGAGCCTTCCTCTTTTCCAACCAAAACCTCTCCAGGACCAGTTTGTACATGTTTGTTCCCGCACTGAGCGTTGTCCTTAACTTGAATTGTTTTTCCTCTCCATGGTATTTAGTCCCCTGATTTATTTATAGAAAGATCATATCCTCTTTCAAACTTCATTTTGCTCAGAATAGTAATGTTAGAAATAGACTGATGAATTTACTGTACTGGGTAGGGATGGACAGACGAACACACACACGGAGGTTAGAGCACTCATTTTAAAAGAAATGCAGAAAATACAGACGAGTCAATCTTTAGTTAACAGTGCATTATTTCAAACGTGTCAGCAACACATGTCAACTACAATAGAAAAGACAGATCAAGTTCAAAACGGATTTTTAGGGGTTTTCCGATCTAACGACTATCCATCTAGAGAAATACCAGAAAGTCTACCTGGAATGCCATAAAACTCTAGTCTGGGAGCAGTACCAAAAGCCCACAATGAATATAATTTCTAAAAAAGGGAGCTGGGAAGACTCAAAGTACATTTGGATAAAAGACCCTTAGACAGAGACTAGTTTGGGTGGTAAATAATCTGCAGAAAAAGAAATAATCATCAAATGACTATTTAAAAAAAAACAAACCTAGAGGGGAAAAAAAGATTGAACATACTATTGCCTGTTCGGAGACAACTTCTTTCACAAAAATATTTTCTAGCTTTGCTGCTCTGGTACATCAATCCTGAGCACTCTAACTTTTGACTTATAATGATATTCCTTCAGATACAGCTTCACCGAGGGAGGAATGGGAAGTGCATCGATACCATCATAAGTTGTACAGTTGCAAATAACCGTTCTACATATATGCTGGAGGGAGAAAGGAAAAGTCCTGTTCAGGGGAGTGGATAAAAGTGGTTCAAAGAACATACAGGAACTTGGATCTTTGTAGTGTTCTAGGAGTCCCGTGATGTCGGGAGAATGGAAGACACAAGGATCGTGGGCGTCAAAGCTGAAGTTGTGGTTCCACTGCTCTATCCGCGCGTGGAGGGAACGACTGTAGCGCCTGAAGCTCACGGAAAACAAATAGTCTTCCTGGGCAGAATCTCGTAACAAAAACGTTCCCTCTGGCTTTCCTTCCAGCAGCGCCTCAGCTGCGTATTTATCCATGACTCCCCAGTAGCAGGGGTTGTTATTGATCTGGAGGAGGTCTGGGACTAGGCAGTGGACATAATCAATCTGTGTGTGGTATTTCGGGGGCGTTTCCATCCGTAGCAGCTCATCATCCGTTTCCCACTTGGGCTTGTTTCTTTTCCTGGAACTCGTGCACAGAGTTACAACTTCGTCGTCGGAGTCCATATCGCTCTCATCCCTACTGCTCCTTGTCCCCTTACCTGTGGCCAGGTCAGACCTGGCATCACCCCGAGAGGAGCTGCTGTCGGTGAAGTCGCAGGACGGGGAGGGAGAGTCCATTCCCCCGTTGGCAACCTCCTCGTCTCGCAGCTGCTCCTCCCTTTCCTCGTGCTGGGATAAGTCAGCAATTATCCAGTCTTCCGCTTTCGGACTTATAGGGGCCGTGTGCCTTTTGATCAAGTGCCACCGAAAAGCCAGCTCCGAGCGTGGGGGGAAAGGACACTTATCCAGCATCAGCTCACTGATATGGATTTTCCTTTTGGATGGCAGTCCCGAGGCATGCCGGCTGCTGCAGTTCTTTATGGGAAAGCACTGGCCCACAGCATCTTGCAGCTTCTGTTTGAGAGAGCGGCCCAAAAACCTGTGGCCGCAGGAGCGGTCGAGGTCCAGCTCGATGGACGAGCAGCTGTATTTCCTCTCCTGGCTCCTTAAATTAGCCCCTGCTTTCCCCGCAGCGCTCGCTGTTTCGGCATCGGAACAATGCTCGCTCTTTTTGGACCAGGAAAGCTTCTTCCCGCTCCAGACATACCCATCCTTTCTGTCGGCGCTTCTGCTCCGGCTGCTTTTGGGTCTCACATCTGCGCTTTTAGCGCTACTGTCCTTATTTTCTGCCATTGTGACAGCTTTGCTTCACAAGTTGCCAGGAAGCGCAGTGTGCCTCTTGTAGGGTTTCTCTACATAAGGAAGCTTCCTCGAGGCACTTTCTGGAAATATCTGAGGGAAAAAGAAAGCACGGCTCAGTTATGCACACGCAGCCCAGCATCACTGCTGGATACAGGACAACAGCCACGATTAATTGCTGACCATATAGAAATCATATATAATCGGGGTGAATTCACCAGCACACCCCAAGAAACACCAGCCTGATCCCAGACAAAGCTCTACTAACCCTCCCTTGGGAAAATCATCCTCCAGAATAAGCCATCTAACATGTTTTCAGGGAATCCATTCTGACCATGCAGCAGAGCGGAGCTCTTTTTAGGAGCTGGCAATCCCATTGTGAGGGGCCCAACCCCAAAGGAAACCCTCCCCGTGGCAGGTTTATGCTTTAGCTGTTCATGGAGCACATTCTGCATCTCTTCCAAATAACCTCTCAAGAAGGAACAAACCAGAACAGAAACAACTAGGTCAGAGTACAAAGAGCTACTGTACCTAGATGATATGCCTGTTTGCTACTAATCCACAGGGTGGGATGCCAGAGATCTTTTTCTTAACTGACACTTTTGGGTCACTTTCCGGATGAAAAAAAATATATAAAATATTAAATTTTATCAGTCACAGATTCTGTCAGTTTTTGAAAGCTGTTTTTCCTCTGCCTTTTCAAACGGAGCTAGGAAATACTGAGCCCACAAGGGATTGAAATATCTGGGGCTTTACATACTGAAAAGGATTAAAACAATCCAGTTCCTTACTAAAAGCAATTTTAAAAGGCCGTGAAAGATGGAACTGCTTATTACTCATTAGAGGAGGAAGTTTACATTATTAAAATCAGCGTTGCTCTGAGACCTACGCTTGCTGATTTCATTTTCTTTTGTTTCCAAAGGTGTATTGAATTCTCAAATAGATAAGAGGTTTCCCTTTGAATGCTGCACTTTGAAAAAAAAAAAAAGATTAAAAAAAAAATCCTCTTTTGATTACTCAGTTGAAAACAGAGCAGGATTTTTTCAAGGTACATAGACAGCAATATGGTATGGATGCTATACCCCACTGGGGCAAGGTAGGATGTAGAAATATTTCCCATCATGTATCATGGTCAGGATATTCTATGATGCTTTTGCACCAAAACCACGCACTCTGTTCCACCGCTCATGGGTTTTCTCTTGTGTTGTTTTGGGGGGTTTGGGTTTTCACTTTTTTTTTTTTTTTTTTTTTTTTAACAGCTAATTGACATGGTAAATACTAAGCAGGAAAAGAAAAGGGCATCCACTTCCTCTCTCCATTCAATCCATTCTCATCATCAGGATTAGCCAGCATGACACAAGCTCTCTGCGGTCCCCCCGGGGCTGCGCAGGCTGAGTTCGAGCCTCTGCTTTCAGTAAGAGAACAAGACAGCCGTGCCAAAAGGCTCACAGGCAATCTGGGGGCCAAATGCAGCCCAGATGGAACTTTCACCCAGGAGTTTTTTTTGACGTTGCATTCCTTATTTAAAACCCACAAACCTGGGAGCTGAGTGGGGGAAAGGAAAAGGGAAGGGAGGAGATGCAGAAATGTAGGATGAGGGTAAGATAGGTTAAATATTGCAAACGTGTTGGGGGGGTGGAAAATGGCATTAGAGCAATGTGGGTGAATAGTTCCTCACTGGTACAAAGAGGAATCATGGAACCAGGTTCACATTCCAGCAATTACAAATCAAAGATTAAACGAAGATTTATTTTTCTTCTCTTAAGGATTTTGCAAAGTGCTTTTCAGTGAAAGCATTGCAAGACACAATGAAGACAGAAGAAAGGCGGCATTTGTATATGAGACTCAAAACATCTTTATTTAGACTAGGATTCATTGATTGCTTTTGGAACACTGATCTTTTTCACCCAGAAACAACTAGAGTGGAGCACTAAATTTTCTTCACAAATCCAAAAAAAAAAAAAAAAAGAGGGAAAAAGGCAATCTCATTTATCCTGGTGATAATCTGAAGTTGCTGAAGACAAAAAGTTATTTCAGATTCATCCTGTAGTAAAAGACATTAACTCTCTGTATATGGGATTTTTTAATTGGACAGAGAGACATCACTGAGGTTGCAAAGTCAAGCACTTAAAAATTAGGATGCAACAGTTTGTAATTGTTTTTGAAACCTTCAACTATCTCATTCTGCTCATCCAGCCCATACAAGGAATAAGAATATGCAGAATATGGGCTTTTAATTAAACACTGCAAACCCCAGAAGTGCTGGAAAGGCCCATTATTTCCTAACTTTGGCCTGCCAACTGAAAGAAGCTCAGTGTTTCGTGGAATTCCTGGGTCGATGCTGTGTGTGACTGTAAAGCCACCTTCTCCTTTGTACCTTTCTCCTATCACAAATCATTAGTGGCACCTGAACCCTGAAAGTGAGGCTGGAGGAGCAGCATGTGATGCTGTAAAGCCACGCACCATTAGCCAGAGCTGCTTCCCTGGGGTTTGAAGGCTGCTGGAACCCAGGCACCAGCTCTGCCATGTCAGAGCAGGAATTGCTCATCAGACAGAGCACCAGAGCTGTGAAAAGAGCAGGGAATAAATGAAGAAAAAGGGGTTGTCATCCTACTAAAGCCAGGTTTGAACCGTGTGAAGGAACAGTGGTCAGCTTGTGACTCAGGAGACTAAACCTCAGCTCCCAAATGTGGTACAAACATCCACGTGCTCGCAAAAGAACTGCCTTCCAAAACATCAGCCACAGGATATTGCGGTGCCCCAATCCCACTGTTAGGCATTAGAACAAGGGATCACGCCCTCATGCCCTTCCATGATTCACGGCCTCACCAATAAAATGGGCACCCAAAATAATTAAGAGTGTCTGAAAGCAAAGGGCATAAAGGGTAGGGAGGCATTCAGTGCTCTATTACCACTTCGGGCTATCCATCTAAGCCAGCTCTTCCTTTCACTGCAGCGTCCAAGGGAAATGCCACGTACATCCATTAACGGCTGGAGCCCCGCTGGAAGAGCCGGAGAGGAGGGCAAGGATAAAAGAGGGGGAAGACAGAGTGTACTTTTCCCTACAGGGCAAGGTTAAATGGAGGAGTCCAGCCCTGTGCAGCTCACACATAGCAGTGCTGAGCTCCTTTTGGTAGGTATTATTAGTGTCCTGCCTCCAAAAGCCTTCTCCTGCACGGGGACACCTCAGGCAATCTCCGAAGCCAGCAGATTTGACAAAGCCCTTATGATGGAAACTCTTCCCTCTAAGGAAACAGCCAAGATAAAGCAACGTGCAGGGATGAGCAGAGTTCACTTTGGGCCACAGGACTCGGCTTGTGGTCCAAGGTTACCGAGCACTGTCACAGTCACAGTCCCTGGGGACAAGCAGAGAGCTGGGTGGGTTTTGTTGGTGGTGTTGTGATGTGCCCAGCTCCCTCCTTCAGAGGTTCCTCTGTCTTGTCTGCAGACAAGGTGCTGTTTCTTTCAAGAGCTAATGCCTCAACACCAAGACTTCAAGGCCAGACTAAAAGCAATATCCAGTCTCAATTTGGAGGAATAACAATATTACCTCCTAGCCAGGGGTAGGCTGCAATCCACGACTGTGATAAGGCAGACACAGCCTCATCATATGTCTAATTAAATCAGTGGCAAATACTCAATAACTCCAATAGGAGAATCAAAACCATAAGCATAAGCATAGACAGACCTTTTTTAAATTTTATTTATTCAATAAATACTTAAATACTGAACTGCTTTAACTAGATACTTATGTCCTGAGCTGCTGGATCCTTGCCTGTGGCCCAAAACCTCCAAGTTCTCTTCATCAAGACTTTCGGTATAATGAAGGAGTAGATGGTGGGGGGGGTCTCCAGCCCACCCTCCCACTTGGAGTGGGATCCCTGCCAGACTGGGCTCAGGGAAGCCATGGCATGACTGAAAATCCCCAAGGATGGAGATCCCACCACCTCTCCACTGCTCCCACACTGCACAGTCCTTCTAGTGAAGGAATTACTGGGAAAGATTTCTGTCCAAGGACACAAAGCCTCGCTGTATTACGCCTCTAATTAAACAAAGAAAGACTCACAAAGAACAATAAATCAACTCCGGAATTGTTACAGAAGTTGATATTCTAGAACTGATAAAATCCTGAGAGGGAAGAGCAAGCTGCAATAAACTGGAGGGCTTTTTCTTTCAGCTGACATGAAAGTTATTTTAAAACAAAATCTCATTGGTAACAAGCTGTTTTCACTGATTTCACCCGATTAGATTTTGGCCACAAGACCACATTTTAAAACCTGACCTTCCCAACCTGTTGAGGATAACAACAAGGCTCAATTCCTCTGTCTTAATTTATTTTTCTTAATTTTGGCTTTATGGCACTGTCCAAAAACACTTGACTACAAGAAGCCTTTCCAACAAATTAAAGCAATAATCACCTCCACACAAAAGAGAGTGACTTTCTAAAGGTGCCAGTGGTAACCTACAATACTTCTTCCTTGGAAATACCCTTCCTTTATCCCTAGAACTGCAGGAGCAGCAGGGCAGGTGGCTGTTTTATTCATGCCCAGGAGGTGGAACTGACCTGGAAGCAGGTGCCAAAGGTGAGGGCTGCTCCAACCTTCCTCTTTAACGAAGCTCTGCCCATGGGTGGAAGGAGAGATGCTCGTAGCGCTTGGCAAACCGCAGCAGCCTCTCGAGCACTAAATCCATCCAAGCTTTATGGTCCATGACCAACACTCCGTGCTCCACCCAGAAACCCGGCAGGAGAGCAGCGATTCCCGGCTCCCGCCCTGCCGCTCGCTCGCAGCCACTCACACCTATTAATCAAGTCAGCAAGCAGGCTGAGTTCCCAACCGGATTTAAAGTATAACTCTGCAGCTGATGCCGTGTCACTTCGGACGTGACAAAGCCACGAGGCCTTCAGTCCCTTGGCCAAGTGACCACGGGATGCTGCCACCCCCTGAAAAACCTCCCCATGCCGTTCCAAGAGTTATCCCAGCAGGCAGCACCTCCAGGCAAGGATGTTAATTGTTACTTGGAACTGAATGCAAAATACGAAAAAAGGTGTAGTTTGTATCAGAGCCTCTGAAAATTAAAATAATTAAGAAAAATAAACACATTTGACATACATTTGTCTCCATCCCAAGCAGCGGCTTGCAGCAAGAATAGCTTGGTCTTCCTACTCATCTGATAAGTGGTTCAGCTCGGAATCATTTCTCTAGAACACATTATCCTCGCCAGAAATCACGATTTGCTGAAATATGTAGGTTACACCCATGGAAAACATGTCTCTACACAGCTCCCAAGAGGTTTAATAATGAAATCTGGCCATACATATATAAATAAA
>JAWWEU010000158.1:61640564-61673860 GCA_035583155.1 Acropternis orthonyx
GCCCCCCCCCCCCCATCCCTTCGGTGTTCCCTCCATCCCCTCGGTGTCCCCATCCCTTCTGTGCCTCCCATCTCCTTGGTGCCCCCCATCCCTTCGGTGTCTCCATCTCTGTGTTGCCCCCATCTCCTCAGTGTCCCCATCCCTTCTGTGCCCCCCATCCCCTCAGTGTCCCCCCATCCCGGTGGCTGGCTGGCTGTGTGGGTGTCCCAGCAGCACTCACCTGGCCCCACCAGCTGAGGCTCTTCCCAAAACATTTCCTTTTAACTGATTCGTTTTAACTGTTATATGTATGCCTTTCTCCCCGCCTCCCCAGACACGCAGGTGGGAGCCAAGATGCCCTCGGCACAGAAGCCGATGCGCTATGGACACACCGAGGGACACACTGACGTCTGCTTCGATGACACTGGGAGGTAACAGCCCCATTCCCAGAGATTGGGGAGGGATGGGTTGTTCCTGTCTGATGCTTTCCCAGGAGCGGGATATTAGCAAAAATTTCCATACTGAAAAGGTATTCAGACACTGGCACAGCTGCCCAGGGCAGTGGTGGAGTTCCCATCCCTGGAGGGATTTAAAAGCCGTGTGGATGTGGCACTTGGGGACAGGGACTAGTGATGGCCTTGGCAGTGCTGGGGGAATGGGTGGACTTGATGATCTTGAAGGACTTTTCCAGTCTTAATGATTCTATCACTTTCTATATTGGCCACTGCTGTGGGAGGTACTGGGATGGATTTTTGGCCTGGCATGGCCCAAGAAATCCTTTGGGTTTTGCCTGTGCTGAGAACCGGCTGTGTGGCGTATGTCGATGCTCTGAGTTTAGAAGTGATTGATGTATAACTTAAATGTACGCATATATCTATATATACCTCTCCATATATATATCTTCATATGTATATATATCTTCATATATGTATATATATATCTCCATATATATATATCTTCATATATATACATCTCCATATATATGTATATATCTCCATATATATATAGAGAGAGAGTATATATCATATATATATAAATAACCTATATGCACACTTCGTAAGTGTGACTTCATAGGATCTAGCAGAAATCAGTGTAGTGTGGGAGTAAATACGTTTATGTATGCACTAGGAAATTTAAAATATAGTTGAAGGAATCCAGTATTGGGCTTGCTGTCTTTTCCCACTCTTGTGCTGGTTCTTGAATGTATAAATGTAAAGTAAATACTTACTGTTATCTTTTTGCTGATTAAAAGGTAAACCAAAATACTGAGCCCTCTCACTAACTAACTCAAGTTTTATATATTGAGTAAGGTTTAAATCCATATTATTTTATTCCTTTCTTTAGTTCTCTAGCTTTGGTGCAAAGACTAATGTTAAGAGTTAGTCTAGTAACAATCCCTGGAAACCACAGAAAGCCTTACTTGCTTTAAACCAAATGTTTAAAAAAGGATGCAGGCATCTATCCCAAATCCCTCTGGACCACTGCTGCTGGTGTCTGCTGGGCAGACCTTACAGAGCTAAGGAGCAACATCAGAGCTTCATCACTGACTCTGTAACATGTTGCTGTTTAATTAGAATTTTTGGGGTTTACAGACAGCTTTAAAAAAAAAGTGTACAAGGCTTGATTATAGATTCAGGATACCTTTAATTAAAAATCCCATGCAAACCTTTGATATTTGTTCTGTGACTTCACGTTAGTCTTTTCTGCACTAAAATTGTGAAATTTATCTCCAGCAAACTTTAATTCTATATTAATTACTTTTTAAGGGTTCATTAGGCCCAGGCCTACAAGTCAAGCTTGCAGCTTCAGTTACATGAACAATTTCATTTTTGCCCTCAGTTTTGTAAGCAGCTGTAAGGTAAGTTTTAGAAGTTTTAAGAAGAAACTAAATGCCCTTAGATAGGTCAGTGCTAATAAAGTCCTTTGAAAAATCCACTCTAGGTCCTGAAAAAAAGCAGATTGACTGGTGATATCTAAGGGTCAGTTCAGATGAGTGCCAGGCCTGGGTGGTTGTCAACTCAAGGTGCTGTTACTTTTTCCCCCCAGTGTTTAATGAATTACTTAGACATAATAAGTGTAGATATTCACTGTATCATGTAACATCATCTGTTTCATCTTAAAAAAAAACCCTAACACTTCAGTAACAGTTTCCATTTGGGGATTGAAAGTCACAGTGGTTGTCCTTTTCGGTAACAAATCCTGGGTCTTTCCACAGCTGCATTGTAACTTGTGGCAGCGATGGAGACGTCAGGATTTGGGAAAACCTGGATGACGATGATCCAAAGTCCATTAACGTGGGAGAAAAGGCGTACTCTTTTGCTCTAAAGGTATTGTTGTTGACACAACTCCTCACAGTTGTGATTGTGGGTTTTCCAGCTCAGGGATACTGCTTGTGTGGGTAACATTAAACAAGAATACTGCTGACAATTCTTTGTACCCCATACACCATTGCAGAGGAATTATTCCTTATATATTATTTTATTTAATATATATTATTCCTAGATTCCTAAACTTTGGTAATGCTTTTTCTTCTTCCCCTTCCTTCACACTCAGCTATACTAATTTCTGGCTTGGATCTCCTGAGAAACCAAGCCAACAGATTAGGCTGATTATGCAATGAACTCTTCAGGCTGTTTCAATGTTTTCTCACAGTGTGAGTTGCAGGAAGTTTCCCAGCACAAGATGTGACCATCAAGTATTAGGAAAAAAGCCCAGAGGTTGTTTTATGTGGGCCTGTGTTAAGTCCAGGGAATTAATCCGTATTAATCAAAAATTGCTTTCACAAAGTGAGTGTTGGGTAAAGCTTTGGTAACACTTTTTTTTGTAATTGGTTGATATTTCACTCTTAAAATTGTTTGGCCCGAAAAAAATCCTTTGACACACTGTCCCCAAAGTCAGAAGGGAATTTATATAATTGAAAATAATTATTTTTACTGTGCACATTCAGGTATTTATCTTGAGCATTCTCACAGTGTTTCTTTTATATCCAATTATTGTTTTATTACATTAATAACAGCAGGTCTAAAATGTTGTCTTTGTGCCAACTTTAGAAGAAGAGAAGAATTCCAGAAGCCTACATCAGTTCTTCCCATATTGTGTAGTTAACTTGGCAGTCACAAAGGGAAACTTTAAAATTGTTTTTCAACTGCTTGTGATTTTGGAAGGGTGTATGAAAGAGGAAATAAATGAGTATTAACATATATGTATTACATCTTAGGAATTATCGTTTGAGACCTTATTCAGAACTACAGCTTTAAGTGAAACCTCTTTCTTAGATCCCTTTTAACATACCTCATGTATCTCTTCCTCAATACCTGTATAATCTGTTGTCATCACTGATTTTTAGGGTATTTTGCTTTTGGTTTGCATCACATTCCTTATGCTTTCACAAACCGAGTGAGGTGACTGGAATGGGTTCGCTTAGCAAATCAATAGCAGAGCCAGAAATGGCTAAAACTATTAAAGAATAGACGAGTCAAAATCCTGGGCTTTTTATTAGTGGGAAAGTTTGGGGAAAAAAAAAGCTTTTAGTTTCGAGGGATTTTTTATTTTTAAACACTTGAGAGACTTAAACATCAAGAAATCTTATCTCAAAAATGAGTCTTCATCAATGAAATGTCATGAGGGATTGATCTGAGATGTTGATGTAATCTCTTATTTAGTTGGGTTATTCAGTACTGACTGCTGCTTTTTTACCTTTTTTTACTATAACTTTAGGCAACTCCAAAAAAAAAAAACCCAAACCACAATACTGCCACCCCCACAACGTGAGAAAAAAGGAATTAAATCATTTCTTTATATGTATTTCAAAGTTTTACTGCTATGTGCAGCTAAGGGGTATTGTCAGTTGAAGAAGAGATATTATTTTCCAAGTATGGGATAATTATTTCTCATGTTGCATTTCTTTTAATCAGGATTCATTTTTAGTAAACATTTGCTTTCTGTTTTCTGCAAAGAACTGAGCTACAGTTCATAAACTTCTCATCTTTCCCTGGTGGCATTTCACTGAGAATTCCAGTCCAAGGGTGCCCTCTCCTGATGCTGCAGCATGTGAATCTAAATAGGATGCAAGTTAGTGTGGTTGAACTGATAAAGGACTAAAATTACTGTGCCTGCCTGTGCTTTTTAGGGAAGAAATAAAAGTTAAAGAGTATTTTCCCTACTACTCTTACTGTCAGACCATTTTGGAACTAATAAAGTTAACCTGCCCAAATATTTGGAGCTTTTTTTTTTTTGCTCCATGGCCATAAATATGCTTTAACTAAACTGTTATGACGGCTTTTGTTTTCAGAATGGAAGGCTGATCACAGCAGTCTCGAACAACACCGTTCAGATCCACACCTTCCCTGAAGGAGCTCCTGATGGGATCCTTACCCGTTTCACCATGCACGCCAACCACGTCACCTTTAACAGTGATGGCACCAAAATCGCTGCTGGCTCCAGGTAAAATCTGGACAAGGAAAAGCACTGCTGCTGTCCAGAATCTGGCAGCTTCCTCATAGGCTGATTTTTGCCAATGAGATCATTAATCCTCAAACCTCTGAGGGCTTCAAATTATTGCAAAATGCCTTCTGTGGGTGAAGGGGGAGAAAGGAATGGAAAGGAGTTTAGGAGACAATGCTCTCAGACACACTTGATCCACCAAATGGTTTGAAGTAGAAATCTGGTGTGAAATGATTCTTTTTCCTTTAGTAGACTTGAGTGTTTTCAGCTCTGAGTAGTGAAGTGGAAGTGTTTCAGCCATATGGATCTCGTTGCAGCATCGAGGATTTTGTCACTGTGGGCTGAGGATAAGGACAATGTCCTGACTGCTCAGGATCAGGGTGCTGCAGTTTTATGCACACATGCAAAAGTTGGATTAGTTCTGATTTCTGTGAGAGCTTTGAGTCATTCTCTGACATAAATACCACCAATCTGCCAAGAGATAACAGATGACAGTTGAAAGACTTGCCAGAGGGGAATTTAGTGTGTGGTTTAATTCTTTTCTTAGGACAGCAAGTTGGCTTTCACACGATATACTCTAGTCCTTTAACAGAGGTGGCAAAACAGCCAGCAGGCCGTGGGTTTTGTTGGGTTTTTTCCATGTGTTTAAGGTTCAGGTGATCCTTAATTGGATATGGTGAACTCTTTGGGCAGCCCTAGCAAACTCCTCTGGAATTTGCCCTCCAGGAGATGGCAGAGCGTGATATCTGCTCCCTGGCTCCTCCAAGTGTGGATTGAACCAGAGAACAATGTGGATGAAGTGCTGTGGAACAGTCACACCAGCTCCACCAGCTCTGGGATGCTGGGCAGCTGTGGGCAGTGACAGTCCCAATCTCCAAATCTGCCAGGGATCCTGGCTTTGGGCCCTTTGCCAGCGCTTGTTTCTGAGGGAAGAGCTCTGCCCCAGGATCTCACTTTGATTGGAGAGATTAGGCAGGCAGCAGGCTCTTTGCTGTTTCTAAAACTTGTACAAAACCCCAGGGTATCTGCAGCCTGGCCAGAGCTCTCACATTTTTAGGAGAAAGAGCTCATAAGACCATGAGGCCACCCCTCAATGAGGTCTTGTATGACACACTGAAGGAGAAGGTGACAGCTGTGAAGTGAAGGAGTGTCCCAGATTTCTCCATTTTCACATGGAGTCTGCAAACTTCAGTTTTCTCTAAATTTAACAGCCAACTGGCTGCCAAAGTTCACATGAAAAGAGCTAAAAGCAGTGGTTGACCCTACAGAATTAGGTCCTAAAATGAAATTACTCCTTGAGGGTGTTGCAATGAAGTATGAGAGGGAGTGGTACTGGAAGTTTGTCACAGGAGTTAGGACTGGTATTCTCTTAATGTATCTGGTATACCTAGTGGTCTTAAAAATCCTGTTAAAATGTCACAGAAATAAACTGCTCGCTTTATCTTTTTTTCAAAGCCACATGATCAAATAATTCCAGTGGGGAATATTGGTCCCATTGGGCAGATAGTTCTTGTTAAATCATCAGTGGGATCTAAGCAGAGGTTTTCATGAGGTCACAAAATTTATGTTAAGCAGCTATATGGTCTGTGTGGCCATAATATTCTTCAGAAAACAACCATATTTTATGAACTTTGACGTGAACAAAAAGGATTTTTTGATAAAAGTAGTCTGGCTTTACTCCCAGTATAATAAGCCTCAAGATTCTCACTTTCCATTATATCAGTGTCAAGAGCTGTAACTCTCTGGTATTTGGTATCCAATTCTTACTGCCACAAACACATAGTTTGTCACTGTTAATACCAATCTTACACTTTTACATCTGTGTCATTGTGATCTACAGTGACTTCATGATCAAAGTTGTGGAGGTGACTGACAGCAGCAAGCAGAAAACATTCCGAGGCCACGAGGCTCCTGTTTTAAGCCTGTCTTTTGACCCCAAGGAAGTTTACCTGGTAAAAAAAGACTTTCTTGTTCACTTTCTTCTTTGAATCTCATTTTCCCTAGGGGGAAAAAAGTTAAAAATGTAGCTTTTACTAAAAAAAGCAATCGGTGACTGGTCACATGAGACAGCCTTTCAGCTGACCTTGCTGCTGATGGAGTGGGTCACAACTTGTTGCCTCTGAGGAGAACTCAGTCTCAGTTCTATGTCTTGTTCTTTTGGAATTTAAAGGAGAAAAGATGGCTCACTAAAGGAATTTAGTACTAGTTTTGAGCCTCTTTTGCAAATAAGCTCACTTGAAGTACGAGGGTTTGCAGTTCCAATAGCTTGGATTGAACATAATTACCAAGGTGACAATTAGAAAGTCTGAAGTCTTAAAATGATTTAAACAGGGAGGCTTTCTCCTTAAATCTCCCTGTATATCATATGTCTGTAGCGTTGGTTGGGGGGGATTTTTCCATTTTGCAGCATTGATTTCCCTATTATTCCCCCAAATTATTAATTTGTTTACAAAATTCTCTTGCCCAGGCATCAGCGAGCTGTGATGGTTCTGTCCGAGTCTGGAAAACTGAGGATCAGGTAAAAGGCTTGTTTTTCCATGTGAAAAGTTTCCTAAGAAATCCAGGATTTCACAGACAGCGAGCAGAGCTGGACTGAAATAACCCTCCTGAAACAGGATTTTTTTCTGGGGGGAAAGAATTCTAACTGCACTTCACAGGATACTTTTATCTCCTTCTGGGAGAAATTCCAAAGCCTGATTATGAAATGTTGCCTGGGTAGCTGTGGATTGTTCTTCCAGTCTGTGAAATCCCTCATGTCTCCTGTTCATCTTTCCTAATTGGCCAACGTTGTGTATTTTGTCCTTGGCACTTTCAAAAATAACACTTCTGTGTAAAGATAGCAATTGACATCAGATCCCTCATTTTGGAATTTCAGCTCGTTGCTTTCAGGATTAAGGAAGAATTTTTATTATAATAAAGAGATTTTAATTTGTAATAAACAGATTCAGAGTCTTGGAACTCTGAGGGACTTGAGGGTTTCAGGTGAAGGCTTTATTAAGGCAATTCTGCATATGGATGTGGGATTAGTTTTGCTAAATGCCATTGACTGGAATAAGAATCCATGTGGAATTATTCCTGTAAGTACAGTTGAAAATATACCCCCCCACACACTTGTGGATTACTACTTTTTTAAGACAAGACCATAATTCTAGTGTGAAATCTCGTGTTCCAGACTGACAGTGGGTGCCTTTCGGGGAAATTACAGTGAGAGTGTTCTAGGCTTGTGGCAGTTTGCTGTGATTTGAGATTGCAGCCATTCATTCTTTATACTTATATTTATATATCTTTGTGCTGCTGTGGCCACACTCAGGCTGCTGTGTGTCACCTTGCTGCACTTGAGCTAAGTTGGACAAATACTTTTTTGGCCCCATTTCTCTATACCCTAAAAATAGGTGAGCTCACTTGTTCTGTACTTGATTAAAAATACGTGTCTTGTGATTTTTATTTCTGTTACAAGTAGTTTTATTATAATTAAAATAGTTTCAGGGCTACATTGACAGAGTGTTTTTAAGGCAGTATGCACCGTTGTATTTGGATGAGAGAGATTATTTGAAGTTCTAAAAATTATGTCTTTTTTTCCTTTTGTTTTTTCCCCACACTTTTGCTTTAAGAATTTGTACAACACACTAAAGCTAGAAAGCTTTTTTTTTTTTAATCTTTTGTTTTCAGACATGCACAACAAGCTGGCAGCTGCTGCAGAAATGTAATGATGTGATAAATGCTAAATCAATCTGCAGGCTTGGCTGGCAACCTGGCACTGGGAAGGTGAGTGACATTGTTTTGTCACATCTTAATCTTCTTTTCTCTCGGAGTCCAACAGTAGAATTCAATCCAGGCAAGCCCAAATTGCACCTCCTGGGAGCAAGGGAAATATTTGGGGTGAAGTTCCCTTTTAGGAAGACTAAAAGCTGGGAATGGTTCCTAGTTTAAGCTCCAGACTGTGTTTGGCAGTAGTCCAGCTGTCAGCCCAAACCAGCATTAAACACAACCACTTGTGTTGTGCTGAATAGGAAGGAACATTGTACATGAGGGAAGGAATCAAATTGCTCACAACAGAACATCAAAGGACTTCAGGCTCTCTCTGCCTTAAGGAAATTTTGCCCTATCAGGGATCTTGCTCTGCAAATATTTCCTTAGTAAGTTGTTCCCTTTCTTTTCACCCCAAGAACAAAATTGAAGGAGGTCGTAGCCAGGTGGGAGTTGGGCTCTCCTCCCAAGGAACAAGTGTCAGGACAAGAGGGGAAGCGGCCTCAAGTGGTGCCAGAGGAGGCTTCGATTGGATAGTAGGGAAAATTTCCTTATGGATAGGGTTGTCAGGACTGGCACAGGCTGCTCAGGGCAGGGGTGGAGTCCCCATCCCTGGAGGGGTTTGAAAGCTGTGTGGATGTGGCACTTGGGGACAGGGGTCAGTGGGTGAAGACAGCACTGTTGGGGGAATGGTTGGACTTCATCTTAGAGAGCTTTTCCAACCTAAACGATTCCATGATTCCTCAAAACACCTGGCTGCTATGATAGTGTTACATACAAATTTTCTATGGAAGTGCAAATGTCCCCTGCAGTACAAATTGTTTCCATAAAAACAAATGCTTTCAAGTTTTAAGCCCATTTTTTCGCACAGACATGTATATGAAATGCAAGTGGTTAGAATCCTAACAAAAATAAATCCTGAAGAAATAAACAGCCAGTAACATTTATGTAGTTCTGTGAAAGATGAACTGAGCTGTTGCAGGAGTCAGCTCTTCAGGTAAGATTTATTGAGAAATTGTAACCTGATCAAAAGGACTTTGGGGAGAGAGGGAGGGAAAAGAATAACGTAATCCTTGTGCTCAGAGCATTGAAAACTATATGTGTGTGTCAGCTGCTTGATAGATGAGGACTTCTAACCTTATGGTGCAGTTTTCTGCCAGAAGGAAATGAAGATTAAAGTGAAAACAGACATGTTTTGCTCTGTTACATGTGCAAAGCATTAAAGAACCTTGTAATTTAAATTACTTCAGCTTTCTCTCTCAGTTGGCATTGCTAGGATGTTAGAGAGCTGTTAAATACTGAGGCAGTCACATCTGTGAGGCTTCTGACTGAAGGAGCTGTGCAGTTTGAATGTTCTGTCTGACAGGTAACTTGTTCCAAATTGTCTAATATTTTTCCCTTTGAGCAGTTGCTGGCAGTGCCTGTGGATAAAGTTGTTAGACTGTACAGAAGAGAAAACTGGGAGAGTCACTTGGATCTGTCAGATGCCTCCATCACACAGGTGGGTACATAAACCAGGTTCTTCTTGAATATTCCATGACTTAAATGTTACCCTGCTGGAAACTGTCTTCTGGACAGTATCTCTCCCATCCCTGGCACATTTGGTAATGATTGTTCACCTTTTCTATTTAATTCCTGATCCTCTCAGTTTCTGTTGGAACACAGGGCAGAGGTACTAAATGATGTTCTTCCCCTCTCCCACTTACAGTAACCCACTAGATCCCTAAAGTCTCCTGGTGAGTCACCAACTGCACCTGAAGAACATCTGTTTTCACAAATTGCTCTAAAAACAGAGCTTTTCAGGGAAAAATGTCAAGAGTATTATTTCTGCACAGCCCAGAGATATCAGTTGTTCACTTTATATTTTATAGAGCTGAAATGTAGTAGCCCTAACTGTGCCATCTTCAGTTTGGCCTCATTATATACTTGGAAATCTTTGGGTTAAAGAGGACCACCTTCCCACTGTTATTAAGATACACAACACACAGCCCTGGATTTTAATTTGTGGAACTGTATTAAGTTCAAATTAAATAAAGCTACATTTAGTGCTGAGTCTGCCAAATACACTCTGCTTCTGTCTACGTGTCTAGAATTGGGGTTTTTTGACCTCATGGCAGTGTTTGATGACAGCAGATGGGTATTCTAAAACAAAAATAGGTATGCTATCTTTAAAGAGTGTTGGAGGTTTTTTTTAAGAAACCATAATTTTACAAGACAAAGAACTCCCCAGACCCAGTAACAGGGGCTGGATATGATTGGGTAAAGATGATTATTATCGATTTTTAAATTCCAGAATATCGCTCTGTTTTAAGCTCCAGAATAGGAATGCTGTGCATGCATTGGTAATTTTTTTATTCCTATTTGTCCTGTTTTTCCCTCAGCCCCTGAATGTTGTGGCCTGGTCTCCTCGGGGGCAGTACCTGGCAGCTGGAAGTGTGGATGGGAATATAGTGGTGTGGAATGTGGAAACCCAGGAGTGCATAGAGAGGTACTCAGTGTTGTTCCATAAATCCCCAAGTACATCCTTTTTTTTGTTGAAAAGGAATTTTGTTGTCTTTTCTGTAAAGTTGTGCAAAGGTAGAACTCCGCCTCTTGAAGAACTTCAGTGAGGTTTACAGGGTGTTGTGGTTTAACCCAGCAGGCAGCTTAGGGAAGGGACATGAGTGTGGATTTTGTTCAAATTCCACAGTCTACTTTCCTGGGTGCAAATGTCTTTTATTACTTTTTGATCTAATAGTTGAATTTTGATGGAAACAAAATTTCTTCCCATCACAAACCCCAAGATCATTGGCAGTCAGGTGTATTTTCTAACTGAAATACAGGTAAGTCAGTCAGCCACCCTCACATGGAGGCAAAAAAGGACAGACTGGCAAATTGCACTTTTTCTGGGTTGGTTAAAGCATCTCTCTTTCAAAAAAAAAAAAAGAAAAAAAAATGAATTGAAAAGATATGATTAAGTGAAGTAGACAAGATGAGATGATTTATCTATCTATTTTGGGTAAGAAACATGATTGTTACTGTAATGCCTATGTTAAGAATTAAAGACAGATTATGTAAATAATTAATGGGATGATTTTTTGTGAGGATAAAGTGTGGAAAAGATGGAGGATTAACTCATCAGTTTGGTACAATAGAAACAACTAATGTTCTTTTTATGACTGGGTGGTTCTGGAATATGGGACTGCTGGGGAATTACTTTGTGTCAGGAAACTCTTCTTTAAAGAATACGATTCTGTTTGGTTTTTAACGCTTAACTGATTTCCTTCACAGTGAAGGAAGACTTGCTCTAATTTTTGTAGCAGTTATTTCTTCTAAAGGTGACCTATTAATTATTTTATTATGTGTAACAGCACTTTCTTGTACTAGTAAATATCACCACTTTTTACAGTAACTCTGAGGGTGAGGTTGGGGGTTCTGCCCTGAGAAGCTTATTGAAAATCCATTATTTTTGTGTTCTTTTTAGGATGAAGCATGAGAAAAAATACTCGATTTGTGGGCTGGCATGGCACCCTAAACATAAGCAAATTGCCTACACAGATACTGAAGGAAATCTGGGCTTGTTGGAAAACATCGGTGTTACAGACAAGCCAAATGACAAGGTGCTCAGTACCAATCATTTCTTAAATTCATATGATTATTGAGGTTCTAAGTTATACTGAGCATCCAGTTTTGTGTGCTGCAAGTTCCCCCCTCCCTGTGTTAATTAATTGCCTGACTTCCATGCCCAAAGGGGGTGTTGTGATGACCTTTAATGTGGTTTTAGGTTGCCAGTGCAGTGACCAAGGACTACAACGATCTCTTTGACGGCGACGACGACGACTATTTCAATGGAGATGTGGTTGAACCCCGGTCCTCCCCAAGGGCTGGAGCTGAGGAGGAGGAGGAGGATGACCTTATGCCAACTTCAGGCCATCTGAGACGGGCAATAATTGATGATGATGAGAACTCTCTAGGTACTGAATGAATTAACTTTCCAGTGCTGTTATTGGGATGATCTTTTACCGTCCTCTACTCAGATATATTCTGCTTTATTTTCCAGAGACATCTTGACTGTCTGAAATGTTCTCACCTGAATTCTGTCATAATGCTGTGTGTAAAATATGTATTTTTTTAAACTTACAGATATTGGGTTGATAAAAGCTAGTTCCAGCCTTCTTGAAAAGGAGGATGATGGTGATGATCAGGCTGGTGGCTTTTCAGCTTTGCCACCATCATCTACACAACAGCATTTCTATGATGGGCCAGTGCCAACCCCCAGGCAAAAGCCCTTCCAGTCTGGCTCCACTCCTGTACATCTCATGCATCGATTCATGGTAAATCTCTGTGGTTATATAGGCTTAGTTGCTTCCTTTACATTGAATGTTGCCCAGTTCTTATTGTGTTTTAATCTAATCTTATCCAAGATTTTTGAATTTTTTTTTTAAATGCTTCACAGTGTGAAGCTAAATAATTCAAAGTAGCTTTGTGTTAATGCAAAGACTCCATAATGTTTTGGTTTACATTAGATATAAATGCAGAGTAACAGAATCAATTAGGTTGGAACAGACCTCCGAGACAAGTCCAAAAGCAAGCTATCCCCTTTGCACTTGTGTTACTGACTTCTAGCAGGCCTGTTTTAAAGTTCTTTTTCAGTCAGACTTGTATGCTGATCATCCACTATTTCTTCCTAAGTGCAAATTCCTCACACTTAATTAATTAAATTAGGAGAAAGATGGCTAAGCCATGAGGCTGAAACCAACTTGTGCCTGATTCAGCCTGATTACACAAGCCTTCAGTCTTGCTCCAGCCTCCTACCCACTCTTGTTCCGGACCACAGGGTTAGGGCAGGCTGACCCAGGCCAGTATACCTGATTTGATGGGGGTGTTTTTTTTTGGGGGGGTTCTTTTTGCTAGGTGTGGAATTCAGTTGGCATCATTCGGTGTTACAACGACGAGCAGGACAATGCCATAGATATCGAATTCCACGACACCTCCGTGCATCACGCAACGCACCTGCCCAACTCCCTGAATCACACCATGGCTGACCTCTCCACTGAAGCTGTTCTGCTGGCCTGTGAGGGCACAGAGGAACTTGCCAGGTAAGTCATGGCCTTGCTCTTCAAAACCCACAACATGGAGCTACATTTCACTCGTTTCAAGTATTTCGGCTTTCATTTTTCAGCACCCACCACTTTTTTTGAGCTTTTTGGCTTTTGATCGTGGTTTTTTATTTTGTGGGGCCACTCTTGAGGAGGATTTTCGCATCCACCTACTTGGAGACTTTCAAGGGTATTGAAAAATGTAATTTGTTTCCTGAGGATTTCTTATAAGTCCCTTTTTCAAATATATACGTACTGCAAACTTCACGCACTGCAGGCTCAAAGGGAGTTGTAAACATGAACAATAGCTTTTCAACCTGCTCAGATCAAAGATCAATCATGAGGGCTCAGCTATTGCTTTTCACGCTGTTGCTAAGGAGACATGTTTGGAGGGACACAAAGAATTGTAAGTGTGAAGCACACAAGTTTATGATTTAAGCAACTGGGCCAGCTAAATTCTGTTCTTGCATTTAAGAACAATTGCAACAATATTTTATTGCTGTTTTCTGTGGAAATGTCTTGAAGAAAGAGCTTTCTTTTTATCGGCACCCACAGCACTGTGATAAGTTGAAAAGCACCCTTTAGGGGAATGATTTTTATGTGTTGGTTGTCTGACTTTGAAAGTGTCATGTTTTTTTCTCGAGGAAAATGGGAAATCTCTCAGAAGGCACAGTGTCTGTGGGTTGGTCACAGGCAGTTTTCAATCATTAAGGGGGCAGAACTGAAGTTTTTAACTTTTTTTTCCCATAATACGACAGACTTGTAATGAGGGTTAATATTTGGGGGTGCCAAGCACCTTCAGTTCTTACTAATGTTAATTAAACAGGCCACTTACCTGCTTCCATCTGAAAAATCCCCCTTCAGACCTTTTAACTGTCTCTGCTTTAGAGGTTCTAAAAGGTCAAGCTAACTCTTCACTTTTCTGAATAATAAGAGCAACACCTTTGCAAACGACCACTTGTAATTTGTAGTTCCATCACAGACTGCAGGTCTCTGATAAAAGTGTAATACATTTTCAGACATTGCCTTTTTAATTCATGTCGAGGTATTTGTGTGCTCTTTGTCTCTGCTTCAGCAAGCTGCACTGCATTCATTTCGGCTCATGGGATGCCAACAAGGAGTGGACAGTGGATATGCCAAAGGATGAGGACATTGAGGCCATCTGTCTGGGTCAAGGCTGGGCTGCTTGTGCCACCAGTGCCTTTCTGGTCCGTGTGTTCACAGTTGGAGGGGTTCAGAGAGAGATCTTCAGCCTCCCAGGCCCAGTGGTGTCCATGGCAGGGCACGGAGAGCAGCTGATGATTATTTATCACAGAGGTAGTTTCTGTCTTTTTTGAACCAGGGTTGTTTCCAATCCTCGTCTCTTCCTGGGTTCATTTGTCTGTAATCACCAGAAAGTGTTTTCTTCTCCTTTTCTTCATGATGCTTCTCCTTCTTGTCTTCTGGATGATGCTTTTACAGGCACATCCATCACAACCCACGGATCTGGGGCTTCTGACAGAAAAACCTGTGTTTTATAATGGAATGCTGAGATGAACCTGTGGGAAAGGGGAGAATTTTGTAAGAGTGACATTAATAGATGAAACTTGGGTTTCAGATATGCCAGAATGAATTACCACAGGAAATTAAGGGAGCAGTTATTATGCAGGCTTGGTGTGTCCAAAATGGCAAACAGTCGCTTGTCCGACAGAGGTATTTATGGGTAATACTGCATTAGAATTGATTTTTGATTCAAACCTAATTTAGCCAAGAGACAAAACAATTCTGCTGTTTTCTAACACAGTCATTGAACAACTTCTTCCCAGGTACTGGGTTTGATGGGGACCAGAGCCTTGGGGTACAGCTGATGGAGCTGGGAAAGAGGAAAAAACAAATTTTGCACGGAGAGCCTCTTTCTCTTACAAGGAAATCCTATTTGGTTTGGGTTGGATTCTCAGCAGAAGGTATGGAACACCTGCATGAGTGATGTTAGAAATACTGACAGTATTGGGGGAATTACAGGAAAGCTGGAGAGGGACTTTGGAAAAGGCATGGAGGGACAGAACAAGAGGGAATGGCTTCCCACTGCCAGAGGGCAGGGTTAGATGGGATATTGGGAAGGAATTCCCGCCTGGGAGGGTGGGCAGGCCCTGGCACAGGTTGGGCAGAGAAGCTGTGGCTGCCCCTGGATCCCTGGGAGTGTCCAAGGCCAGGTTGGACGGGGCTTGGAGCAACCTGGGCTGGTGGGAGGTGTCCCTGCCCATGGCAGGGGGTTGGAACTGGATGATCTTCAAAGTGCCTTCTAATCCAAACCATTCTGTGGAGGAGTTTGGCTAATTAATGCCCCTTCAGTAAGGGTCATCCTGGGACCTGGACTTCATATTATCTATCTCTTCAATGCTAAACGGAATTCTATTTTTCTATTCTTTCAAGATATTTATCAGAAAGATTAATATTTTTCCCCTGGAAATAAAATACACTTGAACATCCCCAGAATTGTTCCCCTGATTGGTTTCCCTGTTCAGCAAGAAGAAATACACTGCATTAGTTCACCATAAAAGCTCCCTGACCCCCCCCCAGAATTGGTAGCCTGGGAGGAGGTTTTATGATAAGCAGGAAAAGTAGTTGTAAAATAGCCTGGGAATCCCCCCAAGTAGCATGAATTTGGTTTCTTTGTGAAGCGTTTTAAAAGTGAGCCTTCCAGTTGACCAGCAGCGGTGCTGACTGACAGAAGGTGGCGCATCTTTCCAAGGAAACCGGGTTTTCCCAGCTAACCTGCACTGTGTCTTGGGGGAGAGGGTGCCCTATTTGAGGTGTGCAAACCCTCCTTTCCCAGCTGTATCCACCGCTTGCATCTCGCTGGTGCTGCAATTAGTGACCTGCCAGAAGAACTCTCTTCGTTTGTACCAAACAGGCACCCCCTGCTACGTGGATTCCGAGGGAATCGTGCGGATGTTGAACCGAGGACTTGGGAACACTTGGATTCCGGTGTGCAACACCAGGGAGCACTGCAAAGGGAAAGCTGATCATTACTGGGTCGTTGGCATCCATGAAAACCCCCAGCAGCTCAGGTCAGGAGATCCACAGGGAAAAGCTTTGTTTGTTGTCTTGCTTTTCTCATCCCACAGCACTTTTTACTGGAAAGCAGGTGGCTGGTCAATGTGCACAGCAAGTGGGCAGCTCCCAAATTGTAATCCCGCATGGATGGTTTGGGATTCAGCTGGTTTTGAATGAACTCATTAGGGGTTTATAACCTGTAACTGGCTAATTGTGGCTTTTTGCCTTGGCTAAGGGGGCTGTGTGCACTTTCCTGTGAAATCACACAGCTCTGAGGCAAACACATTCAGAGAAGTGCATTTGGCTGAAGAAACCTGCTGAAAAGTTGTGGCTGCTGTCAGGAATCTGCTTCTGTTCGTGGTGTTTTGGGGTTGCTTGTGGAGTTGGGGTTTCACTGGTTTTTATTTTTTCTGTATTTTCATTTTTGTGCCTTTGAAAAGAATCCAGTCCTCTAACTAATCTACATCATTAGACAGAGATAAGTCAGACAGAGGTAAATTAGAGCTGTCTGCTGCTGTTGTATTAATACTTAAACTGTGGCCACAAAGAACAATTCTGTATGTAAATTTGCCCAAATATTTAGCTGAAAGTTAACCAATTCTTTATAAAATGTGTCTAAATAACGGTTTCTCTTTACTCTAACATGCATCCTGGACATTTGGTTCCCAAGCTTTATTTGTATCCCTTTTTATTCAGTAATCTGTGTCCTTCTCCTACAAGGGCAGGGTCCACCAGCTCACATACTTACTGAAATTTAGACACTTTTACTTTACTAGTCATGCATAATTGTAGAGGTTGGTGGGACACTGCACTGTGTTTAAACTTATGTGACATTCTTTGTAATCCTCTGCTTTGTTTGCAATAAGGGGAGTAATTCGATATCTGTGGTAAATGTCACTTCACTGCCTGTTTCTCCTCCCAAATCGTTATGCTGGCCTCCAGAAAATTCACCAAAGATGTGCAGGGCACATCACATTGATGAGATGGTAAACTGTGAGTCTGTCATCACGAGCTTTTCCTCCCAGTCCAAGAAAGACTGTGCTCCTCTGAGTTGCAAAGAACATTTTCCTCAGAGCCAGCAGCATGATAAAGATAAGGGAGGGGGTAGGGTTGTTGTAGGAACACCACATGCCTTAATTAAGAGATAGCCAGAACACTAATGCTTCCTGTTCTTTTTTTCCAAGCCTCTGACACAGCATCTGCCAAAACCAGATGTTTTTGTCAATGCTGCACTGGTGCTGCTGGAAATACAGCTCCTCCCCAGCCAGTGGTTTGCTCAAGTGATCGTTGCCAGAAGCACTCATTTCAATATAATGAAACAAGAAGTCTATGCCTTCAGTTGTTCAGTGGTTTCTGATTTAAATAAGTTGCCTTTACTCTTTGTGGTAGCTGTTAAGTCATGTACTGTGTGACATCAAGATGAGTGTGTGTTATGGTGCCATGTTCGGAGTTTGTAAGTGGGAACAAAAGCAGCATGTGCCCTGCTGGTTTTGAAATCTCTTCTTGGTTGCCATGTGAAAACAACGCTTTGGGATGCAATCTCACCTATTGCTGTATTCAATCCAGTCATTTCATCACTGCTTTTTAAAGAACAAGTCCTCTTAAAGTATCTGGCCTCTTTGGAGACGTGATTTAGACATGGAGCAACCGTGTGGGTGTGCTTTGTTTCCCGTGCACAGGTGCATTCCCTGTAAAGGATCCCGCTTCCCTCCCACGCTGCCACGGCCCGCTGTAGCAATTTTACCTTTTCAACTCCCTTACTGCCAAGTTGCAACAGAAAAAGGACAGATGGAGGTATGGAATGGTGTGGAGCCCACAGCTGGCACTCTCAGGTGTCCCCGTGGCAGGGATTTTACAAGATTCCTGTTACTCATCCCTGCTGGGAAAGAGGACAGTGCAAACCCCCGAGCAAGACACGTGGCTGGGGAGGTTATTTGGCTCCAGTGTTTTGGGGAGCTTGTCCCATGTGATTGGGGTCTCAACTGTTTCTACAGGAAAACAAGATAAAACCGCCAGAGCTGATGCAAAGTTGTATTTACACATAATCTGTTTCTGGCCAACGAAGCCTTTCTCACCTTCTTGTTTTTTTAGTGGGCGGTGACATCAGATTTTGGGGTCCCAATCAAGGCCCCCTTGAAAATGTCTCGGTTTTAGTATTTTAGGCATAAAGAAATTTCTGGGAGATTCCTTTTGGAAATATGTAAAAAGTATTCAAAGTCACATAATTGCTCTGAAAACAGGCCTTCTCACTTGGCTTATTTTCTGAAGGTAGAGGCTGGTTGAAGCAAGATGTGCCTGTAGAGAACTTCTGGAAAAATACCTGTATTTATTCTTCAATTTTTATTGGTTTAAATATTTCAAACTTGTGGTGCTCAGCTGTAATGCATAAAATAGAAATGAACTTAAAATTCTAAGCTCAGCCTTAAAGACAGTTCAGTGCTGTTCCACATTTATTCTCTTTGATAGAAGTGTAGATAAAAAGTTTCAATAATAAACACACTGTCATTTTTAGTGAATTCTCCTCCATTTGGTTAAGCCTTTTTGTTCTTTATCTGACGGAGTATGTCCTCCATTCCTCCCTCCACCCAAAATAATGGGAGGAGAATGCCAGAAACTCTAATTTAGCTTGAGGGAATATGTAAAGAAACAAAATATTCCAATGCAGCTAATGAAAACCCACTGGTTTTGAGAAAGTTTGCAATTATTTCAAACACAGCTAGCCTGCTCTAATAGCCATTCCAGCATTTTGCTGAGCAGCCAGAGTTGTATTTTCTGCTTGTGTCTCACAGGCAAACTCCTGCATTTACTGAGTTGTTCTGGAATACCTCCAGTTTGCTGTGGGACAGCAAGTTATAAGATAAAATGATCAACTTCTTCTAGAATTCTCTGTCCTGGTAGCATAGTGGTGAACATGTAGGTGTCATCCTGCTGCAAACCTGTAGTATAAATTGAAAATACTACATAAATAAAATTTAGTATAAACATGGATGGCAACTATTTGGATCAGTTTTGATATGGGTGACTGTTAGTGGGGTCTAATTTTTCCTCACTAGGGATTGGCTTTAAAGAGAATTGTCTCCTCCTCACCCTTGTTATTCTTGAATGTTCCTTTCCTTTGGTAAGTTAATAAAATTTTAAATTGTTAGGCATTATTTTATGGGCTGTTCCTTTCCCTCAGAATTCCAACATGCATCCTTCTCCCTTTTCCAGGAACAGTACTGGCGTTCTGTTGTGTTTCACAACCACGTGGATTACTTATCCAAAAATGGCTACGAATTTGATGAAAATGCTAAAAATCAGGCAGTAAAAGAGCAGCAAGAACTTTTAATGAAGCTGTTTGCTGTAAGTACAAATACATAATGGAAAGAATCCCTGAGACTGGAGGTGTTCCAGGCCAGGTTGGACAGGGCTTGGAGCAACCTGGGCTAGTGGAAGGTGTCCCTGCCCAAGTGAGCTTTAAGGTCCCTTCCAACACAAACCATTCTGGGATTCTATTATTTATTGCTAGATGGGTTTTGATGTAAATATTGATGTGATTCCTCTTGTTAGGGATCTGTCAATCCAGCTGGTTCAGACTATGAGCGGAGATGGGCTTCAGTTAATCTTGTTATTACTTACCAGCACGAAGAGGGTTGGGGGGGCAGAAGGAGGGAAAACAAGAGCTTTTCCTCCTGCTTGTTGGCGTTCTGCCTTTATCCATTCCCTCCAGCTCCTAGAATACATAACCCCCCCAGGCTTCCTCTCTTCCAGCTTTCGTGTAAGCTGGAGCGGGAGTTCCGCTGCGTGGAAGTCGCTGACCTCATGGCGCAGAACGCCGTGGCGCTGGCCATCAAATACGCCTCCCGCTCCCGCCGCATCAACCTGGCCCAGCGGCTCAGCGAGCTGGCCGTGCAGAGAGCCAGCGAGCTGGCAACACAGCAGCAGCAGCAGGAGGGGGAGGAGGAGGAGGAGGAGGAAGAGGCTTTCCCAAGGCACCAGAGTGCTGGGTAACACGAATTGCTGGGGCTAAAAAGCTGTGCACGTTTTTACCGCTCTTCTAACGGTCGGAGGCGCTTCTCCGGGCTGTGGTTCGTGGTGTGGTTGGTGGGAAGTGGTGCATCCCTGTGGGTGTCTTGTGATGACTCTCTAGGACCAGGATACAAACACAGGGGGAAATATCCCCGCTCCTGGCTTGCTGTTTGTCTGTGTTCCATGACTTCAAGAGGCAAAGCAGGCTCAATATTAAGTTGCTCTGGCTGGAATTTGTTTTTTCCCCATCTTTCCCTACCTTGCGCTGACTCCCACCTATTCTTTTTTCCTCTTTTTGCCTCAGTCTCTCAATCTTTATTCCTTCCACACCTGTCTTAAAATCCTGTCTTTCTCCAGTCCTCTCTTTTTTCAGTATCCTATCCCAGTGTATCCTATTTGGATTTATTCTCTAACTAATACTCCCAGCTCTTCAAATTTATGGAATATACTACAGGTTGACTTTGCATTCTTTTTCTCTCTGTATCTGTCTTATCTACCTTTCCTCCCCTGCCTGCATCTGCTTTGTAAAGCATGAGGCAAAAGTTATGTGGGTGGGTTTTTTTGTGGGGGTTTTGAGGGTCTTTTTTTTTTGCTTGGTTGGGATTTTTTAATTTTAATATAAACCACACAGAAGAGCTGTGTTCTTGTTTGGTCACTGGATGTACAACTATAATGGAATTAGTTGTTAACCACCAGTCTGACAGTGCAGAAAAAAACGTCATAACACTGTGTCAGAAGCAAAGTCTTCCTGTAGCAATTTTATGTATGAAGTTTGGGGCTTTCTTAAGCAAGAGGAAATGGTAAGTCCCTGAATTTATCTGTAGTCTCTCCCTTAATCTTCTGTGTGAAACTGTGCAGTCAGAACTCATTTCTAAATGCCCTTTGTTCTTCTGTGTGGAAGCTGTAATCCCATGTCTGTACCTTCAACCACTCCGAGGGTTAAAATTCATCACTAACACAAATTGTTCTTAGTGTTTACAGATTTTAGTAATTGGCAAAGGTTAGGAGGGACGTGCAAGAAATGTACATCCTACTACAGTGGGAATTTAGAGAATAATCAGATTAAATGTTAAAACTTGCTGCCTAAATTTCAGTTTGAGATTGTATATCCATGTTGCCACCTGTGTGGTAATCCATGGGTGCAGAAAAGTAGTCTGGTATTACTGATGATGCTGGATGTATATGTGTTTGAATGGAGAATTCAGAAGATCTTTAATATTTGCCTTTATATTTGTGGCAAAGTGTTCTGGCCACAGAGTTCTGAAGTAGTTAATTAATCCGTATTTAATTTAATCGTCCCAGTTTAATCGGAGGTATAATGCACATAAATGCCAAATGCTATTGTTCTTATTTCCTAAATAAAGTAAGTAAGCTTGCTATCTATTGTTCCAGTTTTCCTTCTGAATGTGGTGACCACTTCCTTTCTGCTGAATTCCTTCCATTTAGTCACAGCAGATCTGCCACACCGCGGAGCCGCCTGCCAGTCAGGAATGTTCCGCAGGACCCAGAGATGGAAGATGCTGAGGAAACCGATGCCTGTGAGGAAACAGAGGAAACTCCAGAAGTGCATAAACAGAGTAAGAAAAATATATTCTCTGCATAGACTGGAAGTCACCTGGATAATTTTACAGACTTAACAAGGGATTAAGTCCGTATTCCAGACTGTGCCTGCGGTTGCTGCAGAGAAACAAAGTCCAGTGTGTGTCATCTGCTGTGTCACAGCTTGGGTGTGCATTGTACTTAGTGACCATTTCAGGGACCCCTGGGGAGCTTTTCCTCTTGCCTGATTCTATTCCTAAAGGACTGGGTCACCTTCTAAACAGTGACTTTGGTTTCAGCTCAAACCTGGCAGGGGTTGAATCGATAGACGAGTAGTTTGCCTGGCACGCTTTAGGAATGAGCTTAAGATTGAGGAAATAAATATAGAACTTAAATCTAGGTAGAGATGACAGCTGGTTTTGTGAAAGTGTATGTGTGATTTGAAAATGAAAAGCCACACTTGAAAATATGCATTACTTTAATTATAGACTCACAAAATCCCCAAATGGTTTGGCTTGGAAGGGACCTTAAATCTCATTTTGTTCCACCACCCTGCCATGGGCAGGGACACCTTCCCCCAGACCAGGTTGCTCCAAGTCCCATCCTGACTCACTTGTCTGTTTGGGCTTTTGGTTTTAGAGAAGTTACTCTATCCCATTTTATTGCACTTCAATACGTACCCCTTTGGTTTTTTCTGAAGGGCCAAATCCTTTCTCCAGAAGTGTCACTCCAGCAGAGGTGACGACTCCGAAGTCTGGTGAGTAAATCTCCATTTATTCCAGAGTGGGAATTTTTTCTTGCTTCACAACATCTGCTCCTGGTTTTATCCTCTGTTCTCCCATTACTGCTTAAATTTAGTCCATAACAGTGTTGTCAAACGGTAACTTCATAGATTCCTGGAATGGTTTGGGTTGGAAGGGATCTTAAAGACCATCTTGTTCCACCCCCTGCCATGGCTGCTCCAAGCCCTGTCCAACTTGGCCTGGTTGCACTGATTGTTGTTCTCACATTTTTAAGAGGTTCCCTATTCCTGTCTCCATTCCCGAATGATGTTCCTTAACACTGTTCTGATTGACTTGGCTGTGCCAAATGCTGAATCCGTGTCTGCCTGGCTATGCCATGAAGGCATTCCCTGGGACAAGGGGAGAATGAGAACAGTGAGCAACAGACCTCTTTTACTGATCCATGGCACATTTATTGGTTGCACTTGCAAGGCAGAGTGAATAACCCTGCCTTGATCTGTGAGTCTGAGCAGGCAGGGGCAGAATGTGACCTCTAGCAACCTGCCAACCCTCCAGCAAGAATAATAGCAGTGGAAAGGGATTTGGGAGTGGAGGAAGTCCTGGGTCTTCCTCTGGGTCTGTATTTTAAGCTGTTGGTCCTGCGTGGCATTTCTGATGATTAGTAATAGCTTAGCACGTATATTACAACCTTCAGGGCCTTACTGAAGTGTCCTTCTGCAAATGTGCACATTGCTTTAAAGATTTATAGATGTGTGTGTACACACATGAAGGCATTTTTAAATTCCTATTTCTTTCCTTTCAAACAGTTCTAGTTGCATCAAGCAGCCAGGGGCGAGTGAATCCCTTTAAGGTAAGAATTTCTGCAGCTTGTTCTGTGGTGCTCTGAAAATCAGCACAGATCATATCTGAAGTTTACAATATAACAGATACCTTGGAGGGGCAGAGGAGGGGGAACATGGCAGGAAACATGTTTATTTGTTTTCCTAGGTGTCATCTAACAAAAAGGACCCCGTGGTCCCCTCTGCAAATGTTCTGGACACCATGAGCAGACACTCAAAGAAAACATCTTTGTCTGGCAGTCGAGCTGTGAACAAGCAGAACCCTCCAGTTATAAAGCCTCTGATTCCCAAACCCAAGTCGAAGCAGGTAATCTTTCTGGTCTTTTTTTACCTTGTTTCAGTGAGCAAGGAACAATAAATTGAATTTTACCGGCTTTTATCAAGTATGAAACCCCGGTGACTGAGTGAAGCAGCTTAGATGGCAAAATTTATTTAAGCATAAGTGCAAAAGCTGTGAAGGCACATCAAACAGCAGAAGAAAAAAGAAATTACATTCTGCACTGAATTTTGAGCTCTTATTTTAAATTGTGTGAATAAACTTCTGCTGTACTTGAAATTGGATGGATTAAATGCTCTATTAATGCAATGTCTTTAGGAAAGGTTTGAGGTTTGTTGGGCTGCAGTGGTACCTGTTGTCTGAGAGTGAGGTGTTCTTACCTTTTGGTTTTTAACCTCAATTCCTATAGACTTCAGCAGCCTCCTTCTTCCAGCCTCGTACACCTACACCCAACCCTACTGAAAAACCAGTGGAAGAAAGAGAAGAAAAACCAGTGGAAGAAAGAGAAGAAAAAGCAGGAAATGAGTCCCATGAAGTCAAAGTCAGTGCACAGGAGAACACTGAAAACAGAAGGTGAGTGACACTTGCATTTCAATGCCACATTCCAGTAGAATTACAAGTCCAAAACCTCTCTTGTTTCTGAGGGTGTTGGACTGGCCAGAGAAACATTATATGGAAATTAAAGATTAACTCACAAGTTACCACATTTGTGAACCCACTTCAGAAATGTGGGAGTGAACAATAAATGAGCAATGTAAAATGTAATTTTGGGGCTCTAAGCAGTGGGGTTTACCTTGATACTGCCTGTAGTGACCTTTGAATGATAAATGAAACCACACTGTCCTGTCAGTTCCAAGTGCAGGCAATCCTAAAAGTTTAAACACCTCTAGGAAATCTCAAAGTCTAAAAGCCAAGGGGTTTATGTGAAAGAGTATTTTAGTAGGTTTTTTAAAGGAGAAAGCAAACAAAAACTTGCATCACCTAAGCAGCATGCCTGTTCCTAGCTAAGACTTTAATCTGCCCTGTTCCTCTGGAGCAGATGTATTTTCTAACAATCCCAGTCCTCATGAAACTTGCATTATTATAATCATGTTTCATTTAGACTTCATTTAACTGAGGAAGATGAAGGTAATTACTACTCATTTGGACTGGCATTCTTTTCATTAACCTTTACAGATAATGTTCTACAACAAGTGGCAAGGAGAACTGTGAGAAGGATTAGCTGAAACATGCTAATGGATGTGCTCTATTTTTAGGTTGATGGGACCCTGTCAGAGAGGAAGAGAACCACTGTGCTTTGTCATTCTAAAACTGGAATGTTCATCTCCATATATATCACAGTTTTAATAAAAATACATGACTTAGTCTTGCCTTGTCAGCATGTTCTTTGAGCATATTGAAACAGGAGAGAGGATGCTGCTGGTTAGAGGTGTCCTCTCTTCTGAGAACAAAAAAAAATCCACTTAAATGCTATTTAGAAAGGTTGCTTTGGGGGTTTTTTCGTGGTTTTCTTATAACCTTCTTAACCAGACAATTTTTGTGTGCTTGCTTTAGACCAAAGACAGGTTTCCAGATGTGGCTAGAGGAGAACAGAGCAAACATTTTGACAGATAATCCTGACCTGAACGAAGCAGAAGTAATAAAAGAAGGCATGAGTCGATTTAGAATGTTGACATCAGAGGAAAGGATGGTAAAGAAAACATTCTCTAACTCTGTGGTTTTGATGATTTTTTTCCCCTCCACTGAATCCTTTGGTTATTTTCAGTCAGGAATTCTTTCTTTAAATTCCACTGTTCTCCGTCTTTATGGATGCCATGACCTGTGACATATACTTCCTGAAAATATAAACTGAATAATAAGTAATATCAGCAAGCAGCTTTTCCAAAGTGGGGGGGGGGGGGGCTTGTGAGAGAAACACAATCAATGAAGAAATAACAAAAGAGAAGGGAATTTTAAAGTCACATAGCCAGGCTTAATTCACTGGGGCTTAAATTTGTATTCTAATTTAACTTGTTGGGCCTTTTGGGTTTCTTTTTTGTCCAAAAGGACACTCAAGAGCTGCAGTTTCATGCACAGGCTGGAATGAAATACAGTTAGAAAAAAGGAAAGTGAGGAAATTCATCCTAACTTAATCCTTATTAGTTCTTAACAGGAATCATTTCAGTGCCTTAAAATCAGAGAAATAAGGTGTAAAGGGGTGAGTTTTGTGGCCTAATTTGTGGTTTTCTGTTCTTCTTCAAAGGTGTGGACTGAGAAAGCCAAAGGAGGAGCAGTTAATGGTTTAGCAGAGGACAAAAAGCGAAAGCGTCCCACGGCTGATGGAGACGGAGTGGCAAAGAACCAGGAGCAAAAATCGGAGGACACAAATGTAGCCAAAAAATCCAAGCCTTTGGATCAAGCCACAAATGTCAGGTTGTCAGCTTTTGCCTTCAAGCAGAGCTAAGTGGTGTGGTGCCCCCCTCAGTGCCTGTGTTCTGTGTTCCACTCTGTGGAGGAAGTGGCTGCCTGGCTGAGAGTGGTTTGTCTGTTAGAAAGTGTTTTATTCTCAGTTCTTGTGGGAAATGTTGGATCTACTCCCACAATCTTTTACTACTAGAAAGCTTGATAGCAAAATTACCATCAATAGGCCTGTTCCCTGGAAGCACTGGAAGCACAATTCCAGTGGTGTGCAGCTGTGACACACCTTGTGTGCCTTGATATATTTGGTGCTAAATGCAGATTAATCATTCTGGGGAGCACAAACTATGTCCAAAATCTGCCCTGTGGTTTTAGAGAGGCAAAGAAGTGGCTTCTCTACCATTGCTACTGCCTGAGAGAAAGGCACTCAAGGAAATGGGCATGAGGGGATGAAAGCTGAACACCAGCAACACGTTAAAGTGCATTTTCAACATCTGTGGTGGTGGCAGAGAGCTGTTTGACACAGGCAGGGATAGAAAACCAGGGCAGAAGCTGGATTAGGAAGTCAGCTGTGCAAAGCCAAGCCATTCCAGGCTGTGCAAATGTGCTTTCCCAATCCATGCCTCAGTAGGGTCCAAAAGAACTTGAAAATGTCTTTCTTATTTTCTGTGATGTTCTTTTTAAAAATAAAACGTGAATGTTTCCTTGTTTGAGGTGGTGGAGTCTCCTTTGCAGCTGTAACTGAAGCAAACAGCCTCTGCCTGCCGGCCCTGAGGCAGGCAGTCACATTTACCCTGCTCGGGAGGCAGGGCCCTGTGCCTGATCCACGTATTCAAGGCAAAGTCAGATTTCTAAACGTTTTTTAAGATCAGTTAAAGTAATTTAACTCTTTAGCGCAATAACTGCGTCTGAAGAGTTCTTAATTATTTTTTCCCCCTTGGGTTTGCACATCCTTTCCTTGCTTTCTCTTTCCATTCCTCTTCATACAGTCACAGGTTGCCCAGAGAAGCTGTGGCTGCCCCATCCCTGGGAGTGTCCAAGGTCAGGTTGGACGGGGCTTGGAACAACCTGGCATAGTGGAAGATGTCCCTGCCCATGGCAGGGGGTTGGACTTGGTGGCCTTTAAATGTCCCTTCCAACCCAAACCATTCCATGGCTCTTGCTGAAAATACATCAGTTGGGCTTGATGATCCTAAAGGTCTTTTCCAACCTAAACGATGCTTTCGATTCTGTGTAAGGCAAATGACTCTCCATTAAAAACACATTTGTAACATTGAAATCTGTAGATTGAGGATTCAGTGAGAATTCAGTAAAAGCCATTAAGCTTTATCATTAGAGGTGTTTTATTTGACTTTTTTGGCAATTGCTGCAGGTCACTTTGGAGAAAGCTCCTGTTTTTACCGTATGTTAAAAAAAAAGGTTGTCATGGTGTCAGCCAGGGCTGGCAAATACAAATAGTGAAAGTCCTGAAGACCTGTCCACTTAAATGCTTTTGTCATTCATAGTTCTGATCTATAATTACATTTTTTTATTTTTTTTTTTTTGTTAAACTGCTGGTGGACAGCAAATAGTAATAAATCTAAGTAATAATTAATTTTCTGCACTGACATAATGCAGGAAGCTCAGAATAGTAGCACAGTATAGTGATTTTTCTACATTCTTTGGGAAGCAATTCTTGTATCACAAACTGGGGTTTACTTTTAGACAGTAAAGCCTACTGCCCCAGTTGTGTGTATTGGGGGAAATGGGATTGCAGTGGTAATTAAAACATCCTGATTGAAAAATCACTGGTCTTGGTGAACTGTAATGTTTTCTTTCTCCTAGACTAGGTTGTTCTGTGGGTGGCTTGAACATCCTGACCATGGTGCTGGGAGATATTCCAGGTGGTTCTTTTCATCCACGTACACGGAATCCATGTCAGGAGCCCTTCCTACAGGCCTGAGAGGAGAAGGAATGTTGGAAGGGAGCGAGTCCAACGCCCCTGCCATGGGCAGGGAAACCTCCCGCTACATCTGGGGCTGTATCCACTGCTGCAGTGGTCCCACAGAGCATCCAAAGTCCTTTTGGCTCCTGTTGGAGGGAGGAAACAGCCAAAGTAAACTCCCAGGACAGTGGGATGTTTGCAGTCATGTAGCTCTTCTGAACAAACACACCAAAGGTCTGTTTAAAAGGAGGCTCCTGGATTTAGTGGCTGGTTTCATGGAAATCACTGGGGGATACTGGGCACCATCCTGCAGGCCCCTGCTTTCCATGTGCTTTTTCCTCCTGGCATAACTGGGTTTGCTGTGCAATGTTTGTGGGTTTTGTCAGACCCAATGTCCACAGCCCTGGGCTCACACTCTGGATCTCACTGACGCCCCCAAGGCTGGGTAGAGCCGGCAAGGCTGTTTCCAGCATCAGATTTGAAGTTTTGCATTGGAGCTGCGTGACTGTGCTGAAACCATGGAATTTTTAAGGTCGGAAACAACCTCTAAGGTCATCGAGTCCAACCAGCACTGGCAGGCCCACCACTAACCCATGTCCCCAGGTGACCCGTCCACATCTTTTTCAAATCCCACCAGGAGTAGGGGACTCCACCACTGCCACCCTGGGCAGCCTGTTCCAGTGCTTGACCACTCTTTCAGTGGAGAAATTTTCCCTAATATCCAATCTAAACCTCCCCTGGTGCAACTTGAGGGCTATTCCCTATTGTCCTGTCCCTTGTTCCCTGGGAGCAGAGCCCAAGCCCACCCTGGCTCCCCCTCCTGTCAGGGAGTTGCAGAGAGGGAGAAGGTCCCCCCTGAGCCTCCTTTTCTCCAGGCTGAGCCCCCCCAGCTCCTCACAGGATTTCTTCCCTGGTGATTGCTGCAATAAAACAAACAGCAAATGGGCTATGGAGATCATGGAAGTGACTACCCAGCTGCTTTAATGCTGGGGGGATCATCTCCCATGAGGCTGCTGTTACATTTCTATCATCAAAGATGGGTTCTGCTCTGTTACACAGCCCCAGGCAGAGCTACAAATACACCCTCCATCACCTGGAGCCTTCGGGGAGCTGCGCTGAGCCGGCCGGGAACGGGGCGCGCTCATCCAGCAACAGCACCGGCAGGGCAGAGCCAAGGACAAATCCTAATCTGAGTGGAAATGAAATGCCAGCCCAAAACTGAACAGAAAATGTGGAATGGATTTGCAAGTGAGAACAGTTAAATCTCCACTCTAGCTGGTTTTGATCTGTTTGTTCGGGGGGGGGGGGGGGGGGCGGTGGTTTAAACTTTTCAATGGAATTTCACTAAAGTCTTCAGAAATGTTTGTTTTTCCTGAATTTTCCACCTTTCTGCTGGACAACCAGGTCTTTTAGAAAAGTCATCCTGGAAACTCTGCCAGTTAAGCTGCCTGATGTTGGTTGTTCCTACAGAGCTCAGAATACCAGAGAGGGAGGATTGCACTGGATAAATATCCAGTCTTTGGGTGGGATTTGAAAGACTCCAACTATTGAACCACCGGGCTCTGTGTGTCTGAGTCTGTTTCATTTCATCATTTGGCCTTAAAAGTCCCTTTGCATGCACTTTTTCTGTAGAAGAAAGTCAGGCTTTAAAAGTAGCTTATGAAAACCAACAGCAGGTGCTGGAACCTGCAAAGGAGAGTAATCCTGAATATTTCTGTGTGTGGCATTTTGTCCAGCCACCTCTGTTGCTGCTGTTGGTTCCATATCTCCCCCAAATCTGATCCTTGCTGGAAAGATGCAGCTAAAACCCAACAAAGAGGGCCTCAAAAGATGGATAGTCTGTTAGCAAACTGTTGGACTTCTGAGGGAGCGCCAGATCTGCAGGAAGCTCAGCATTTGTTCAGAACAAGAACATTTGTGCTACAAATGAAATAAGGAGTATTTTCTTTGGTGTTCCTGGCATTTGCTCCATAATAGAACTTTGCTATGAAGGAAAACAACTCCAGGTAATAAAACCAACACGAAAAGCCTTGTTTGCCTTCGGAGCATCGTGTTGTGCCAGGCATGAGCTGAGGAGGAGGATAACAGGAATGCTGTGGGAGGAAAGTGCTCTCCCTGTGTTTTGGTTTGAGTCAGAAGGGACCTTACGGACCACCTCATTCCATCCCACCTTCCACCAGACCTGGCTGCTCCAAGCCGCACCCAGCCTGGCCTTGAACACTTCCAGGGGTATTTTCATACCCTCCTTATTGTTTTTTTAGTGATGTGTAACACCAAATCCTGACCAAGAGATCTTGCTGCCCGTTGCATGCCGTGAATCCTTGTCCACTTATGCTGTTTGGGATTTGGAGAGTTTTCTTTGGCCGTGCTTTCAATCTCGGTGACAAACAGCCCCCGGCAAGGATGCTGATGTGTGGCACACAGCACAGAGCAGCAGAGTCTTCAAGTCAATGGTGTAATTCCAGTTGCTGCCTTTCCCAGCAGCAGTTTAACCTTGTTTGTTGTGTTTTCAGTGTAGGTAGGGGTCAGATTAGAAGGTCTGTTTGCAGCACCGCATCCGACAGCTTCGTCGCAACTGTTTGGCACTGGAGCGTGACAGCAAGTATTTTGTGGCAATGCAACTCTAACTAAGATATTCATCTCCATCAGGGAAGAAAGGCGATTCCTCTCAGCTTCTGGGGATGTCCTGTGTCTCCATTTTGCACAGCAAACCTGGTCCATCCTTGGGATACCTCTCCTGATATTGGTTAGGAAGCCGCCTGTTCTCTGGTGTCCCTCACTGAGGATTGGCATCCACCTAAAGCTGAGTTCCCATGGCCTGTTTGGAATTGCATTCCCTGATTAGAATATTCATAACTGTTGGTTTTAACGTCTCCCTTTGTTGCTGCAGGGGTGGGCAATGCCATCAGAATCAAAGATCTGCTTTACAAACACGGTGTAAGTTGCCTTCTTGAATGTAGTGCTCTGTCCTTGGCCGCTGCCATTGTCACCAGCTCTGGTGGTGGCAGCTTGATGATTCCATCTGGAAGAGCTTCTTCCCTTGCATAGGCAGTAAAAGAAAGTTGATACTGATGGGGAATGGGTTTGGGTTTAATGGTCGGACTCAATGATCCTAAAGGTCTTTTCCAACCTAAATGATTCTCTGATTCTGTGGAGTGGGAGAGTCAAGATGGATCCATCACCCTTGGATTCCTGGGATGGAGCTGGGTGAGGGAGAGCCCATGTTTGGACAAGCTTTCCCCTCTCAGATGTCCTATGACTGTGAAATGCACCTCAGCTTTCAACTGTGTTGGCCATGGAGTGCCTCAGTTTGGTGGTGCTGGCTGGCTACTCCGAGGGAAAGACAGAGCAGTGAGAGCTGCCTGTGAGCAGGTTGGGTTTCTCATGGAATTCTTTGATGGAGAACAGCAGGCCTGGCTCCTCCCTCATCCCAGCTGACACTAAGCGTGCTCAGCCCAACGCTGCCACCCAAACTTAATAGCAAATAATTTCCTTCAAGGCAGGCAAAACACAAACACCGACCCAGGCTGTGAAAAGAGCCACTTGATGCTGACTCAATTGGACAGGAATGGCAGGGAAAATGTGCTGGAATAGTTTCAAGCCATGTGTTGCCAGGGAACAGTTCAGCCTACAAATTGCATTATCGATATCTCGGGGTGACAGCGGTGAGAAGGAACGGAGGGGAGCGATGCAGGGACACGTTCCCATCTCCCTGAATGGGAGTGAATCCAGAGCTGCCCTGGGTTTAGGAATGGAGTGGAGGGACCTAAATATCACCCTGGTCGATGTCAGGTGGCTTCTGTTGGAAGAGCCTGGAGACATGTGCTGTATGTCTGTTTTCACATTCTTAAGAGCATAAATATGAATTCACCTCCTACAGCTTCCCCAGGCCAATCCATCTGAAGTTTTCAAGTTTCAGGGAACAAAGGCTGGAGGAGGCCATTGGCATGAGATCCCATGTCCTTGCTCTGTGAAGACATCAAAGGAAAGCTGGGGCAGGGCAAAACTGCTGCCTCCCACTTCCAGTTCCATCCCTAAAATGTGAGACCTCACCGAGGGAGCGAAAATGCAGATCCCATCTGCAGAAAGCCCCTCAGACCTCAGGGATCCTCTGTCCTCATGGAGTGACAAATCCTTCTCTCCGAGATTAGTGTTTTAGGAGCCTGCAATCAATTTTGCTGGTTATTCTGGGTAATAGAATTAAATTGCCCGTGATTCACTCTTTCAACTGACGCACTGTGGTTCCAGGGGCTGATAAATCTCAGGCTGTGTTTCCAGGCCATGGGAAGGATGTCCGTAGGCTGTGCCGTTGCCATCCATCGCCGCTGTGGGCTCAGCTGTTGTTTGAGGATCACGTCCAGGCCACGTCCTGGCTTGATGTTAATAGCAGGATGGATCTGCATGGCTCCTCTGCTGCTTGAGCTGTTAATGGCACGCTGGGTGGACACAGATGGTTTGAGAAGGTGCAATTCGTCATCCCTAACTTCACACTCCGAGGCCAGTCCTAAATGATCCCATTTCGTAATCAGTGGAGGGAAAATAGGTGTCTTCTGTGCATGATTGCTATTTATTGTGACAGCCTTTCATCTGCTGCCAGCGCAGAAATTCCCCCTGAAACACACTTTAGATGGCTTCATCCGTCCCAGTGAAGGCTGCCCGGGATCTCTGTGTCCTTAACCAGCTTAGCATGCAGAGCGTTCTGTCAGGAGCCCACTCTTCACATCCCAAGAAGCACCTTGGGCACTCAGGGAATGATGATCCAGCCCTTCCCAGTCAGGTCCCGCTCCGTGTCACCAAAACTGCAAGGAAGTTCAAGAGGTCAAGGAGCTGGTGCTTGGACACAAACCTTGTTTGGTATTTTCCCTGTTTCCAAAGTCAGGAGAGGCCTCTGATCGGTTTTTCCATGGACCACACACACATGTGTGCCCTCACCTCGGCACCCAGCAGCATCCCCTGGTTCTCACAGGGGCACCCTGGTGCCCTCCTGATGGTGTAGAGGGCTCTCATCTCCTCCAGACCTTATTCTAGATCTACCAATAATTCAAGTTACAGTCTCAGGGCTTTCTGCACTCCTTGTTTTGTTGATCTTTAAGAACGTCTTGCCTTTGAACAGAGAAAACAACCCCCAAACTCTGAGTGATCACAGGAAAGGGAAACAGGGCACATTCCCTCTAGGGAAGGGTCTGGAGCACGAGTCTGATGAGGAGCGGCTGAGGGAGCTGGGGGGGCTCAGCCTGGAGAAAAGGAGGCTCAGGGGGGACCTTCTGGCTCTGCAACCCCCTGACA
>JAWWEU010000158.1:61673960-61755929 GCA_035583155.1 Acropternis orthonyx
CCCCCCGCGGGGGGCGCGCAATCGGGCTCGGCTCCCAGGGAACCGGGACCGGAGGGGAGGGAATGGCCTGAAGCTGCATTTGCAGAGGTTTAGATTGGATATTAGGGAAAATTTCTCCACTGAAAGGGTGGTCAGGCATTGGAACAGGCTGCCCAGAGCAGTGGTGGAGTCCCCATTCCTGGAAGTGTTAAAAAAAGTGTGGATGTGGCACCTGGGGACATGGGTTAGTGATGGGCTTGGCAGTGCTGGGGGAATGGTTAGGTTTGATGATCTTAGAGGTCATTTCCAACCTTGAAAATTATTCTATGATTCTTCTGTTTTATACCCTGCATTTCTCTCTCTCTCTCTTTTTTTTTTTTTAAATATATATTCAGAAATACCAAAGAAAAATGTATTTGGGAAGGCTTAATGAGAACATGGACTGTAATTAATAGGGAACTATGAATAACATTTCATAATAAGATTTTTTTTTTTTAAAAAGGCCAACCATTATTGTTCCAGTTGATGTGGGGTTGTGTTTCAGAGGGAGAGGAGTCCACCATGGCTATGTTATAACACATCCTGACGCACACCTAAATTACCTAAACCTAATAATTCCACGTTGGCAAATGCTGCCAACGGAACTGCTGCCATCAGCTCCCAAGTGTGCAACCTCTGCCCAAGCATTCCCAGAAAAAGTGGCTTTCTGCACAGCCACGCAGTGATCACACTAGAAAATAAGCTGCAAACTGCCCTTCTCACCCCATAAATAGGAGGGAAATTACAACCAGCTCCCACCGCAGCTGAGTTCAGGCTGTTATAAAGTCTGGCTTGACTCCAGAGGGAGCTTATCTTCTTCTTTTCCAAGAAAATAAAGAGAGCAAAGACTAGTGAGTGCCAGGATACTTGGATGCCCTTTGCTAACCCCTCTTCTGTAGGGATGATTAGGTCTCGGTGGTTTGGAGCTACCCAGAAATCTCCCCAGCCCTCTGAACCGTGTCAGCTCTGCCTGGATCCGGACGGAAGCAGAAGTCGTTCAGCAGAAGCCCACGAATATTCCCAGTAAAGGAGCTCATCCAGTTCCCACGGAGGGTTTGGGCATCATCAGAGGACTGGGAAATGTTGTGAGGTACCCCTGGGTGTGTGGGGGAGGGGAACAGGGATGCAGTTCAGGGCTCCAAACCCTCTGGCAGAGCAGTTTCTGTTCCCAACCGGAGCCCAGGGCAATGAAACGGAATAAAGCCTGGCTGGCTGCAGGCCAGTGCCAGTCTCTGGATTTCACCTGAGTCATCCTGACTCTTCTGCTAAAACCTGTGATCAGACACCAAATGATAAATATGGAGCATGTTACAGCTGCCAGAGTGTTTGTGCTCTTTTTTTTTTTTTTTTTTTTTTTTTTTTTACTTGTCTTAAACGCAGCTCTTGTGTCAGGAGCAAAGCCAGTGAGTCACACTCCACACCCCACCCTCCCACAGGCTCCTTCCCCTCCTTATCTCCCCAGCAATTTACCATTTCCTAGGCACAAGGGGGGGAGAATTTTTCCCTGCTGCCTTATGGACAGAGTGTGAAAAGAGAGGGTTTTGTGGCTCCTTCAGCATCTTGGTCATTTATTTTGATGGCCAGAAAACATTCCGAAAATATGAATCCCCTTGCTCATGCTTGGGGTGGTGGGTGATGGAGCATTCACCCTACGCTCAGCTGAACCTTTAGACTCAGTTTCTAGCTCATAAAATCCCAGAATAGCTCCAGCTGGAGGCGACCTGTGTTCCAAACATCTGCCCCAGCATTTATTTGTTCACCAACACTTGAACCCAAAGTGGGGCTGGGGCAGAAGGGGCTCTTGGCAAAGATGAGCTGTGCCCTGTCTGCTGGATTTGTCCCAGAAGTGCCCAGAGGATGCAGGATGCTAAAACCAACTTTCAGGGTGACATCACAACTAGATCCCCATGGAAACCCCCAAAATATTTGGTCTTGGTCATCAGAGATGGCACATTTCAGAGTCACAGGTGTGAGTATGAAAACATTGGGACACAGCAGCCCTGCAGCAGGACGGTGTCTACAGAGATCAGGGGTTTGAAGGGATGGAAGCCCAGCCAGGATGAGGTGGGGGGGATGGTCATGAAGGAAGGCCAGTCTACTCCTGGGACCATTCTGGTGGCTGTATCCCGACACCAGTGACCCACAGCCTTTCAGAATGGCGATGGTGGCATTTCAGCAGTGCCAGGAAGCGACTGGGCAGGGTGTGCCAACATCACCGTGATGGGAAAAGATGGAGCTCTAGGAGTCTGAGGGGATGAGGAAATGGGGAACGATGCTGGGAGCTGCCATGCAGGGCACAGATGTGCACCCCAGCTGGACTCTCCCCATCCACATCCTTGCCACTCACCCTGGGCTCCCCTCTGACTTTGCCTGCACTGGGGTCATGGAAGGGGGCACCCTAAAATGGTTTGGGGCCAGCCCCTGTGCCCCCAGCACACACCTGAGCCCAAGGGATCCCCCATGCCCCCAGCCCATGCCTCAACCTGAAGGATCCCCTTTTACCCCCAGCCCTGGGACCTCCCCGTGCCCCCAGCCCCAGGTATCCCCCTGTACCTCCAGTGCACACCTCAGCCTGGGGATACCCTGGATCCCCTGTACCCCCGGCCCGAGGGATGCCCCGGATCCCCCCATACCCCCTGCCAGTGAGATTCCCCTGTATCCTCAGCCCACCCCTGTTTCAGAGCCTGGGGGATCTCCTGTATCCTCAGCCTCGGGGATCCCACTGGGTCCGCCCATACCCCCTGCCCAAGCCTCAACCCAGGGGATGCCCACGTAGCCCTAGCCCGGGTCTCAACGCGGGGGATCTCCCTGGACCCTCCCCGGATCCCCAGCCCTTGTTTCAGCTCCAGGTCCCCCCCGTACCCCCAAACCCGGGGATCCCTCTCCATCCCCCCGTAGACCCAGCATAAGCCTCAACTCAAGGGATGCCCACGCACCCCCAGTCCGGGTCTCAACCCCGGGCATTCTCTCGGATTCCCCCATACCCCCATCCCGGGAGATTCCTCTGTAGCCCCCTGTACCCCCAGCCCGTGTCTCAGCCCCGGGACTCTCCCGCACCGCCAGCCCAGGGCATGTCCCCGGATCCCTTCGTACCCCCATCCCGGGGGACCCCTGGACCCTCAGCTCAGGGGATCCCACCGTGCCCCCTCACATCCCCATCCCGGGGGATCCCCCCATACCCTCATCCCGGGGGATCCCCCCATACCCTCATCCCGAGGGATGCCCCAGTACCCCCATTCCCCCATCCCGGGGAATTCCCCCGTACCCCCATTCCCCCATCCCGAGGGATGCCCCCGCACCCCTCGCAGCCCCTGTCGCCGCCGTGTCACGACAGCGCCGGTGACGCGGCGGGGCGGCCGCCAATGGCCGCGGCGCGGGCGGTATAAAGCGGGCGGCGGGGCCGGGGCCGCCCTCACCGGGGGCCGAGCGGGGCCGGGGGCTGCGGGGGTCGGCACGGCGCTGCCCGGCCCATGGAGGGGGCGCGGGGCTGCAATGGGTACCCCCGGCAGGAGCCGCCCCCCGGCCCGGCCGCGGAGAAGCCGCGCGTCCCCCCGGGGGATGGGGATGGGTGGCGGGGGCAGAGCGGGGAGCGGCCCCGCAGCCAGGAGGACAACGAGCTGAGCCTGCCAGGGCTGGCCGCCGCCTACACCTCCATCCTGAGGGCGCTCGGGGAGGACCCGCAGCGGCAGGGGCTGCTCAAGACGCCGTGGAGGGCGGCCACGGCCATGCAGTTCTTCACCAAGGGATACCAGGAGACCATCGCGGGTAGGGAGCGCTCCCGCGGCGGGACGGGACGGGGATGGAGCTCCGGGGATGGAGCCTCCTGCGTGGTGCCAGCCGAGGTGATCCCTCTCCTGGCTTCCCTTCTTCAAGCGCGCTCCGTCCGCGCCGCCCCTCTGGTGCCCCTTGTCGCTAAGGCAGCGATATGTGTAAGAAGCACCTGTGCCCTGCGGCCTCTCTCTCCCCTCCCTCCCCACTTTTCTTGGTTTTCATTAAACTGGTAAAGTTCTCGTTCTGCCGTAAGCTCCTGTGCTTCTGGTTTGGGTGAACCGACCGAGTTGCTTGTGCTTTTGCTCTCCCTCTTCTGCTGCGAACTTTTCAAGCCCCGGTGTAGGAACTTGTGGGTGGTGCCTTCCACCATCCCCGGCCGAGCCAGGCTGTGTTTAGGCGAGGTAGCAATATTTGTTTCTATTAGCAGGCATAAGTGGTGTGAGTTGTCTCAGAAAAGGTCTGGGTTTGCCGGCGCCTTAGTCAGGTGAGGTTTTTCAAAGTGAAACTTGAGAAAGGAGGAGCTCAGGGAGATCCCTGCCCCGTCTCAGGGTCCCAGCAGCAAATGCAGGTGTGGAGAGGTACCTCATTCACATCCGTGCCCCAGGTGAGTGTCTCTGCTTGCTGACTGAGGGCATGAGGAGAGGAATTAAGCGGGATAAGCTCTCCCCATCACCAAAAACTCCAAAGTTGTGCCTTGGTTCCAAAGCAGGGTAAGTACTGCCTGAAAACTCAATTTCCACGTCACTTTTCCTCTTCTCAATCCTCTTAGTTATGGACTGTACCCAGCACAAACAATAAAAAAGGGCTTGGGCAGCTTGGGAGTCCCCCCTTCTTATTGCAGTAAAAGGCAAGTTCCTGCCGGCAGGGATGCAAACACTGTCGGCAGGGATGTGAGTGCGAACGAGGGAGGGGCTGGTCGCGGTCTGCTCTCGGAGCACAGCCCGGCGGTGCTGAGCCTGCCCCGGAGCCGCATCAGGGTGTTGGAGCCGAAATGCCAGGCCTGGGGGGTGATATCAGGGGCTGCAGCTTGAAGGCTGCCTTTTGTGTTCAGTTTCTTTTTCACTTCTCGGCTGTTGGCTCTTACGAAATGAGATTACGTATGACTTCCAGCGTTAACTTAGTCATGGCCAGCTCGTACTCCTGTGCCGGTGGCGTGTCCCAGCTTCCTCCAGGAATGGCATTTCTGCCTTGGAAGCTGTTTTGCCTTTCAGATCAAACCAGGATTTGGGTTCACGTCTGGGAATAGGCTCTAGGTTTTGGTGGCCATCCTTGTTGCTCTCTTCCTTTAGTCCTGCTGCGCGGGGTGTTTCAGATAGGGTTTCACAGAATGATCCTTTGTCTGCTGGGAGTAACTTTCCTCATTTTACTGCTGTAAAGCACAGGAGGTCTCTCAGTTATCCTGTCAGTGGGAATTTTTTAGTGATAGTTTGAGCATGAATTTCTGTGCTGAGCCTGGATGAGGTTGCTGCCCCTCCTAAGTCCTCTCTTACTGTGCTGCCAGTTTTGTGAACTCAGGTTACCTTTAGTTGTTTAAAAAATTTTTTTTCTGCTCCAGTGTGGATTCTCTGGGATCTCAATGGTCCCTTCTAATCTCTCACATACATTTCATTAGGCAGAGGAGTTCTGGACACTCCCCTCCTCTGAATATCCATACCTGGGAGAGAGAGCTGTATTATATCCAAGAGTAGAAAATGTCCCTGCTGAGTGCTCTACTCTTGGGCTGCTTTTTTTCTTTTCTTTTTAGGAACTAATGTGAAGCTGTGATTCTAACATGCCTTCCTGTGTCAGGTGGGGAATCCTTTTGCTTTCTAGCTACTCACCTCTTCTTGCTCAGCTTCCAGCTGTCCCACAGCAAAACAGAAGGAAGAACTGTAGCTGAAGGACAAGCCTACAGCAGCTAGCAAAGCAACTAGTGGATGAGGAGTTGGTTGGGAGGGTCGACAGGGAAGTAAATTCTGCTTGGGAGAGCTTTAAATACCTCATGAAACCGAGAGGCGGAAAGTACAAAGTATTTTTGGGCACAAGAATAGCTGTCTCTGCTGCAGCATCCGAATGTGCTGTTCCCTTGGTTATGCTCATCCAGCTGTCTGCCTGGCCAGGCTGTAAACTGGACCAAGAACTGGCTTGTAAAAGGAAAATCAAACTAAAATAACCCAAACCTCCCCAAAAGACCCCTAAACCCTGACAAAAAGCAGCCCTGACCTCTTGTTTTCTCAGGTTTATTTTGCAGTTTATTCAGCTCCTCGTGTGGAACTGCCTGGATAGGCAGAGGTTAAAGCAGTGATTTGCAGGGTGTGTTCCAAGTTTGCCCCTGCAACAGGCAGAAGATAAGGGTACATTATAAGCTACAGTAGCTGCAAGTTCCACCTTTACATAAAAAGTTTCTCAGGTAAAAGGCTCTGTGGTGGTGGCTGTACAAACACAGGGCCAGAGGCAAAGTGTGTTGCAACAGGCACCCAGCTCACAAACCTTGCCAGGTTGTGGAGGTGCTGCCAGGAAAGAGTGACACAGGTGAGCAAGGGCAGTGAATGTTAGTCCGGCTTCAGGCCTTAAAATCCCCCTTCTGACCTTGTCTGCTGGAGTATCTGCCTTAGGGAGGCAGGAGGTGGTGTTTTCTTCCTCCATAAAGGAACTCAGAGAAAGATGTAAGAGATACACATCCCAATTATGGAATCATTAAGGTAGAAAAAACCTCTGAGTCCAGCTGTTCCTCTGTGTCCCCAGGTGCCACATCCAAATGGCTTTTAAACCCTTCTGGGGATGAGGACTCCACCACTGCCCTGCACAGCCTGTTCCAGTGCCTGACCACCCTTTCCATGAAGAAATTTTTTCCAGTGTCCAGTCTAAACCCTCCCTGGTGCAACTTGAGGCCACTTCCTCTTGTCCTATCACTTGTTAAAAGGGAGCAAAGCCTGACACCCCCCTGGCTCCCCCCTCCTGTCAGGGAGTTGGAGAGTGAGAAGGTTCCCCCTGAGCCTCCTTTTCTCCAGGCTGAGACCCCCTCCAGCTGCTCCAGACCCTTCTCCAGCTCCACTGCCCTTCTGGAGAGTGCAAAGTTGCACATGCATTGCCCGAGGTCTGTGGTGCTTGATTTAAGCCTCACTCTCTGTATTACTGAAGAGGCTTGGCCCTAGATGGCCTTCAAAGTGTCCCTTCCTGCCCAAACCATTCGGTGATCCCTCTTACTTACTGTGTGTCTGAGAACACAATACATTTGGAGTATGGTTCAATGTGCTGGTCATTTGATCTCCTTTTGTGGGTGTTGTCACTTTGCTCCCAAGACACCTGATTGTGTTTGTACTTTTGTACTTCCCATAGCTTAACTTCATAGTGTTGTAGGGAAGATTACATCTAAATTCTGTCCTTTCTCTCCATTCAGGTGTATGTGAGTAGCAGAGAAGCTGATTCTGCTTTCCAGAAGTGCGTGTATTTTTTGGTTATTTTTGACAGTGCAGAGCAACAGTGTTCCTGTTTCCCGCCTCATTCATCTTTGCTATCTGTGTTCTGCAGCTGCTCAGTATTGTATGTCAGAGCCACTGTTGTAAATATCTAAATCTGGCTCTTTCTCTTCATTCTAGATTGTCATTTATTAATCCTGGCTTTACTAAAGGCCTCATGCTCTTTCATTGACAGAATGTATTCAAATGGGTTGTTCTCAGTTCCGTAGTACTAGTCACCAGACTGTAATTGGACTAACAAGGATGCCTCTGGTGACTTCAAATAAAATCGACCTTTGGACCAGATTAAGAATACTGACAGCTCAGTACAGACACTTGGGCATTGATGTAGACTAACAGTGGTTACAACAGAAACCCCTCAATGTATTGGTAAGGATGGCAGAGAAGAAAAGTTACCAAAATAACTTACCAATTTCATGCAGAGCTTCTGCATGAACATCCCAGAGCATGTTTTCTTTCTTTCCAGGGTTACATCTGTCAGCTTCTTACTGCTGGGAGTAAATTGCATTTCCCAATAGTAACCTGTCCTCTTGGTTAATGATGGTTAACAGCAGGACTGAGACAGATTTCTTATTGCTGGTTCAGGCAATCACCTGCCACACAAAGGCTAAACCTTGAGAGATCTCAAGAAAGAGATCTCTCCTTTTACTAAAGGCTTAAGGTCACACTCAGAGATGCTGTGGGTGAGTCCATATTTAAATCCTACAAAGCACAGGTGTGTGCAAATGCAGTAAATGAGTGAATAAATGGAAATACAAGACAGCAGACAGCACTAACTTGGAACTGAAGCTGAAGACTTCAGACCCAACGTTGGGAAGCACAGTTAAATGGTGGCAGTGATGAAAGGTAAACCTTAAAGGAATTGGCTTGGATTGTGTAATGCTGTAGGAAACATTAGTCACAGGGTTTTTAACAAGCTACCTGCATCTGCAGGAGGAAGTTAACTTATTTTCATCCTCCATAAACTCTCTAAGCCAAACAGCATGTTCATTAACAGTGTGTTGCTGTCAGCTGCATGTTGGTGGGTTCAGCTGCCCTTTCAGTGTGTGTAACAGGCAAATGAAAATCAGAAATACTGGAAAGGGATAACTTTGCTTTCTGAACCTCTGTGGTTTGAAAGGCTGCATGCTATTTGCCTGGAAGCCAAGTGACTCTACTGTGCAGCTTTTATTTTAAAGCAAATAGCGAGTTAGGTCTTTTCCTCACTCATTTGCTTACGTGCTTTTCCTCTATTGGAACAATTCAATCTTAATATTCCTTTCTCCACCTTGCCTGTGTGGATTTGGTATTTTTATGGACAGCAGTGGTGTAAGCTGCTGAATTTTTTCCAGGCCTGCCCGCTTTGCTGTGGTGAGAGGTGCTAAACATCGCTGTGTCAGAACAAACAGGGCTGTTTGATCAGCAGCACTGCCCTTTGCTGAGGGCTGGTGAGGTGGGTTCCCTCCTGGAATTGAGGTCCTGCAGGTTTACAGAACCACAGAAAATGATGAGTTGGAAGGATGCAATTTATCAACAGCTGGAATGTCAGCATTACTGTGGTGCAGCCGTGGCTTGTTTCTTGTAAACCAGAGTGTGGGAGATGCAGGATTGGCCAGAGTAAGGTTTTTGGGAGGTTCTTTCCTCTGAAACATGAACTAAATGTGGTGAAACTTCTGCTGGGAGCTGGGGCTTTCCAGAATCACCGCTCCTGCCTGTTAATGCTTAAGTAACACTAAGCTTGTTTGGGGTTTTGTTGGGAGTTTATTAAATGTTGTAACCTCTTGGATCTGAGCTGTTACAGCCTTCTGGGCTTTCCTGTTGCTTTCCCAGAGTGTTGTTTCACCTTCCCAGATTTTTCCTTTTAGTTTCAGAAAGTGGTGTGGATAAGCAGCTTCTATGACATGAGACATTGATATGGTTACTGAAATCCTGATGCATTTTAATGAGCATCTCCATAACTCTGCTTTCCCCCACATTAATAAACCTCCTGGCAGAGGGCAGCTTCTAGAACCTAATCTGAGTTTCATCTGTCTGCAATAGCTGATGTCTTATGAACAGGCTCGAGTCTCTCCCTGCCACGTGGAGTGTCTTACAGGAAAATAAACAGATCTGTATAAATCATGGCCAGAATTAGCTGCACATCAATAATGCTTTTCCTCTTATCTTTGCTGCTATAAAGTGTCCCTTAAATCACACATCTGCTTCCCCTCCCTTATGGTAACTGAGGGATTAAGCTTTCCTTCTGAAGCAGGTGTTCCTGTCTGGAGTTCAGTGTCTGTTTGTAGCCCTTTGGTGATGAAATCTGAAACAGTAGCCATAAACTGGTAAATTCTTCTGTCACTGAGGTTTCTCTTGGTTGCTGTCAGGAAGGTGTGTTATGTCAAGGAAGCCACAGAATGCTCATTTAATTTTCTCGGCAGCTTTTGAACTCTATTGTCTGTTTAAATAGTCATGTGGCATCTTAGGCTGTGCCTCTTTCTAGAGCTCTTCAAGACCTCTTGAAGTAAATGACAAACCCAGAGTGCTGATTTTCTTAGCAACCTGAAATCATTCGCTTTCTGCAGCAGTACAAACTCTTTCCATTAATATCTTTGTAGCCTGATCCTTTTCTCTCTGTGCACAATAAATTCCTAGTACCTTTTTTATACTCAAAAGCTGCAATAATTCTCTGGTTTCTTCTCTCAATGCTCTCCCTAACTACAGTTACCTGTAGTGTCATCACATGAATAAATAAAAGACAATTAGTTTTGACTCTGCATCTTACTGCTCACCCAGCAGTAGCTGAGAGGTTTTTTACAGCAATTTCCTTCCAGATTTAATCCTGACCCTGTGGTCTGTTGGTTTCCCTGCCACACATTCTGCTGTTATCCTGTGTCTCCTGCTGCCAATTACATCTGTCTGCAGCTGGAGAGGAACTTCTTGAGGGTCTCCATGGAGAGTGAGGACAGCCTGGAGGGGGTGTATTGGGTATCAGGAGAACCTCGTGCCTTATTTCTCTGCCAGGATGGATGAGCTCAGGGAGCAGTGTCAGGGAATTTCCAAGCCTGCCTCCGTGCTGTTGGCACTGAACAATCTGCAGTTTGACTCCTCTTTAAGTGGAGCAGTGAGGCAGCTCAACACCACGGGAAGTGTTTTAACTCCTGGGGAGAACAACCTACAGCTCTGCACTGACTGCCAGGCTCAGTAAAAAGGGCACACCTGAAGTGCTGTGAAGCTGCTTCAGCGCTGCCATCCTTCATCCCCTTCACCTCCTGAGCTGTGTGCTGGGTGGGCTCTGGCTTCTTTGATTGCCAGAGGTGCTTTTGCTTTCCTGTGTCACATTAAAGCCATGCAAATAGTTTCTATAGCAACAGGTATCTTTGCTTAGCTCTGACGCAAAATCCTGAAAGGTCTTTCTCGTTCTGTCTTCATCCAATTCTGATTTTTTTTTTTTATTAACTCTTTTTTTGTGAAGATAAAGGGCAAAAAATTAAGTCCTCTCTGTTTCAGGAGTTAACTTGCAGCACAGGTGACTGGCCAGTTTCTGAACTTTCACTACGGGAGACTGAACTTTGTGCTGAAGGAAAAGTCAGCTGGAATAATCTAGAGAGCACCAAAAGGTGAACTCCAGCTAGTGAAGCAGGGGAGAATGAAAGAACAGGAAAAGGGGCATGGATTTGTCACCAGCTTTGCTTCTGAGTTGGTTATTCTGAGGTTGTTTCCCCTTCTGACCTTTCAGCTCTGTTAAACTCCCCAGACACGTGCTGCAGGATTCAGGCTGAGCTTGTCTGAGGCCTGTTTGATGCTGTTGCAAAAGGAATGACTTAAAAAAAGAATAATAATAATAATAATAAAAGGCAGCCAAAGTTACCTAAAATGGTACCGCCTCCCTGCAGTAGGTGTTTGAGTCCCTGCCAAAGAAGTCCCTCCTGTGTAATTACTGCAAACAACTGCTGCAGTGGGACATGGGTGGAAACAACTGTGACAAGATGCTGTGCTGACTCTTTTTCTGTCAACACAGGGCTTGGATTCCACAGGGGAGGATTAGGGATAGGCAGGCTTCAAGCTATGCTTATTTTCAGGAGAAGTGATGTGTGAGCAGGGTAGGGGTGACTGGGGGGGGCTCTCTTAGCACCAAGGCCATTTACTGAGGTGGTGGCCTTCAGTCTCACGTTTTGCTTTACCTTTGTCTCCTTGATCACCTGGCAGCTGTGGAGGAGTTACTGGAGGGGCTGCACTAAGGTGTTTTACTCCTTTATGGGTCCTGGCCCTTCTTCTCCAGGAGTTACTGATGCTGGCAAAATCCTGGCTGCAGGCACAGCTGCAGGGGTGATGCAGCTGGGCAGGGACCATCTGTGACCTGCCTGCAACTTGCTGCTAACATTTAAATAAATCCGAGGTGCAAACATGGCAAGACCACTATAAATAAGAAGCACGGAACAGCTCCGTGTTTGCATTCTTGACACAGGTCTGTCTTCTGAGACACAATAAAACTCCCGTGGCTGTGAGGGGGCATTGCTCCCACTGCTGTGACTCTGGGCTGTGGTTTGAGGGGCTGTGTAAGAAAGCTGGATGACCTTTGTGTCCCTGTTTGATTGCTTGAGCTGTTGGAAGGATGAATTTTGCTCCTGAAGTTGCCTGTGTGGTACTTCTCAGGTTGCTTGAACGTCTCTTTGGCTGAGCTGTAAAAGAGGGCTAAGAGCTCTCTCCGTGATATAACAACATTCCACTAATGGGTTCTTTAGTGAAACTTTGTAAGGCTCTATTACTATGTATTTTATGCATTAATAAGTGTGTATATGCATATACATGAGATGTCATGGCTGAAGTACATCCTCTTGTACTTTGGCCCTGTGCTGTGTCACACATTACCGGGACACTTAATGAGAATTTGGCCGTTTCTGGTTGTTCTGAACAGTGTGCTTTGCGAGCGTGCTGACGTAAATCCATATCTGCCATCGGGCTCTGATATGCTCCTGGCAATGCCAGGGGGAGCCGGGCTGGTGGTCTAATAACAGCAGCGCTCGCTCGGGAGATGCTTCGTGGATCTGTTTGGATTTTGTTTTAATAACGCCGGGCGTAGTAGCAGGTTTTGTGAAACCACTGTTTGCCTCTCTGCTGTAGAAATGGCACAGCCGCAGAGTGTGCTGCAGGAGGGAGCTGAGAACCCAGGTGGCTGCTCTGCCTCCCCTTCCCTCTCCTCCGAGCCTGCTCTGTTCCCTGGCCTTGCTGTTCCAGTCTGAATTCATAATTACACAACTACATGATGCTCCCCGTGTAACCAAAATCCTCTCTGGTGGTATTTGGTGTAAACTACACTCTGAAACTTGAACAAAATCATGTGCCTTTCCAGAGTTGCTTCCTGGCCTCTTCCATGCCCACTGCTCCTGCTCCCTGCCCCGATCCAAAGCCTGCTGGGGTCCAGCCTCGCTGCCTTGCAGGTTGCCAGCCCTTCCCAGGAAGGGACGTGCAGTTTCCAGGGTTACCTGTGTGGTGCTGATAGCAGGCAGGAAATTAAAATGCTCCACGGTGATGATGTCTTATCAGCAGCAGATGGTGGCCAGGAGGTGGACGTGCATGTCCAGGGAAGGCATCGAGGCAGGGAGAGCAGAGAGCTGTCAGAGATGTGTGATCACCATGGCAGGTGTTGAGCTCCGCCGTGTGATGTTGGGCAGTCCCTGAGTGCCCTGGTTCCCCTTCTGGCCATGGTTTCCTGGAAGTAACTCCAAGGAGTCGCTGTGGCCTCAAGCTAACTGGTTTGCAGAGTTCTCTGTCCTTATCAGCCCATCTGTACAGCTGGTTTTCTTCTTGCAGTTTGCTCTCTCTAATCTCTCTCCCACACAGCTTTTTCTCTCATGTCCTTCAGAAGACTTGGTCTTTTCACTTGAGACCATCCTCCTTGTAGCCTCTCTGAGCATGGTCCAGTTACCTGCAGTCTTCGTGGAGACTCCAGTGATGTGCTGTAGCCTGTGCTAGGATTGCTTGGGAACTTGTCAGGGGACTGCTAAATGTGGAAAATCAACTGAGGATCTGTTCTGCTGAGCTGTGACACCAGCAAGGTGTCATGTTATATGTTTGTTTCCTTACTGAGCTGTCTCTTCTTCCTTCTCTCTCTCTCTGGGTTTCTCCACCTCGATTTTCTGTTAACCCTGAGGTGCAGAATTAGGCTGGAGTGTGCATATACCTGCCTGCCTTCAGCTCAGGATAGCAAAGCTGTCCCCAGGCTGTGGGTGCAGGTCTGTCTCTGACCCTTGTGTGTGCCTAAACAGCAGGCTTGGTGCACTGCAGGATGAAAGAAGAATATTTTATTTGCATGCCAAACCTCCTTGGAGATAGTGATGGTGGTGCTGAAGTGTTTGAGGAAACCACTGTGATGGCTTAACCTCCCACCTCAGGCTCAGCTGTGCTTGGGAACACACTAAGGGAACCCCACTTGGAGATGTGCTCTCCTCCTCAACACCAGGTTCATCTGCTTTAGACTTAATTGTTCTTAAGATGTCAGTGATTCTGCAAAGATTAGACTTGGTTTAACCTTTTCTCAAGCTATTATTTAAATAAAGCACTCCAGGCTGACTCCTGGTGCAGCGTGTGTGATCGTGTCCAAACCAAAACATACTTGTGATGTTACTCCTTATTTGCCTCCCATAGATCTTAACCCTAAAACCTGTAGCCCTGAGAGAGCTGTCCCTTGCTAGAGGCTTTCTCAGGAACCCACCATGCCTGTGTGTTTATATTTTTAATGCAAATGTTTAATTTCAGATGTTCTGAATGACGCCATCTTTGATGAAGATCACGATGAGATGGTAATTGTGAAGGACATAGACATGTTCTCATTGTGTGAGCATCACCTCGTTCCATTTGTTGGAAAGGTAACTCTTCCTCAAGAAACAAATGTGGGAATGCACAGTGAAAGACCTGAAAGTGCGTGTGAAAGACTTGGTAGCTGTAACTACAAAGCTTTTAAGGCCCTAAGCCTTTTCTGCTCCGGGCTGTGGTTCTAGAAGTTAATCTTCAGAATACAAATAAGGAAGACCTCCTTAATGTGAGTTTTATTTGAGTTTAAGCTCCCGAAATATAACTCTCAACCTTTCCTACCTTAAGTAATCTAATGGTTTCTGACATTTCATATCAAAGCTCTTCCCCATGAAGCAGCAGCAAGCCTTGAGGGCAGACACCTTGATATTAAACCGGCTCACCCTGCACACTGGCTCTGTCGTGGATTGAGCTCCTGGCTCAGAGCCATTTGGTGCACATTCATCTCTGAAACCCTCTGTGAGTGGAACAAACTCATTAGCAGCCCTGTCTTAATTACATGAGCTGAGCCAGGGAGAGGGTGGCCAAAACTGACTGGCAGGAGGCGGCTTAATTTGGGATCCCGTGGAAGGGGCTGGAGTTTCACAGGGTGTTGGAGCTGTGATGCCAGCAACTTTAAAGGGAAAATATAAAGGTTCTGCAGTTAACCTCTGCAAATGTGATAGAGAGTTCTGGGTGGGCAGTTCTTGCTGCACATCTCAGCCTCTTCACTGCCTTACCAGCACTGAAGGATGGAGCTCAGTCTGGTCCATCTGTGACCATAAAGTACTCACAGGCCTGAGAGTGCTTGTGTTGTCTATAAAACTCGTATGTTCCAGGCAAACTGTCTCCCAGAAATAAAATGCCTGAACAGAAACCAGTTGTTCTAGTTGAGTCAACTCGGTTTAATCTGCTTTATTTCCTTCCTGTTAGTATTTTATACTGGAAAACAGCGTAACTTCTTTTTCTGTGCAGGTTTTCTGTTGTGCCTGTTACTCTTGGGTACACGTGCTGTGTGTTCTCTCTGTTACTCCTGTGGCAGTGTGTGCACTGTTTGTACATCCAGCTGTTTAGCCTGTGTGGTTTGGAGAAACCTCCTCCCAAACACCGAATTGGCCCTGCTCAATGACTTGGTAACGCCTCTGAATAGTCTCAGCCTAACCATTCCCCTGTTGGGTGCACCAAAGAGGCTGCAAACACTGACCGACATGTCTTGTGTATGCAGTTCTGTCTTAAAGGAAATCAAGAAATTCGAGAAAAATACGGAGAATGCGATTCAATGCTTATTTCTAAGTCGTGTCTCTCCCTTCGAGGCGTTTCCTGTCTCCTCAGGTGTCAGTGGGTTGATTTACCCAACAGAATAGATAGGAATGAGCAAGTTGGTCGGGAGCACTGTGGTGCCTCTGGCTGCAGGGACAGCAGCACAGCCTTCTGAGGTGGGGCCTCAGGCGGTGCCAGCACAGGATCCCTCCCTGACACTCCCCTGCTGTGTCTTGGGTTGCTGTTCAAGTCTCTGGTGCAGTGGCACAAATGCTGGTTTATAATCTGGTTGCAAACCCACTGGAATTCAGTAGCCTGGGTGGCTTTCTAAAAATGAGGAGCTAAATGCCTTTGCCCCCCACCTTTAATATCTGAGCGCTTTTCTACTGAATTTACTCCAATTTAGTGCAACTATGTGTTCACAGGAGTGTTCAACACATCCATATTAGAGCAGGATGGAAGTTGAGTTAATCATCAATGATCAATAGCATTGCTAAAACAGGAAAAAAATTAAAGCAGTAAGTGCAACCTGAATTTGGTGGCAAAATCCTTCTTTCCATCAGAACTCTCACTGCAAGTAAGGTCCCTCTTCCTTCTGCTCCCTAAGTCCATTTTAGGTCTTGAAAGGAAAGCACGTTTATTTTGGATGAATAATGCTGTGTTGAGTGACAGGCTGCCTTTTGCACCCAAATGTTGCAGTACCCCATAGCAATCCAGAGACCTGGAGCATAAGCCTTGGCTCTTGAAGAGTTGGGATTTCTCTCCCCCTCAGGAAACTCACCTGCCCTTCTCCAGGACACCGACCTCACCAGGCATTTAGTCTCTGCTGACTCCAGTTTCCAGGCTTGCATGGTGGCACGTTCCTCCCACATGCTAAGACTTTTGGGCTGTTCCAGAGGCAGTCCTGGGGCAAATGCACATCTCATTGTCTGTGCATGAGTTTCACGCTTCTTTGGGGTTTGGTTTTGCTGCTGTTCATGGTTGTTCTCCTCTGCCTAGGTCCACATTGGGTATCTTCCTAACAAACAAGTGCTTGGCCTCAGCAAACTTGCCAGGTAAGTGTTCCTGTAATGAAACTGATGCTAATTTGTGAAAAGGATTCCAAGCTGTGCTAGCTGTGTTAATCTTCTTAATCTGGTCTTCCTGTAAAGCTCAGCCCACTTTGTGTCCTGGATTTGGATTTAGACCAATCCTCGGCATTGTTTTCTGTGGAGAGGACAGATAGGTCTTGGAGCTGTGTGTTAATTCAAACCAGTGGCTGTGCCAGTACGTTCCTCCAGAGCTTTGGTGTCTGGAAGGAACACTGAGGCAAAGAACAAGAGAGTTTGCTCATGTTCTGAGGCAGGTCACAAAAGCCAGTGAGGATCTCCAGCTATTTGCTACTTGTGTGAATACTGACTGATAGGAACAAAAATCCAAAAGTTTCAAACTGTAAAGTGGACGCATTTTATGGATATAAATTGAATCTAAACCTTTCGTCTCTTAGCTGACTCTTCAGATAAATTTGGCATTTCTTTCTTTCACTCCAGACCTGCTGAGCTCGGTGGGGTGGATTTTATAGATAAGGTTCAGCCTAAGAAACAAAACAATTGTGATACACTTGAGAAATGCATTGGTTATGTAAAACAGCTTTTCCTCACCCCCACCCCTCAGTAAGTGCCCTTGGATCAGTTGTTGCACTGAATCTTGTTATGAGATGACACTTTATAGTTCTGATGAGAAGAGGATGGTGGATCCCTTCAATAAGCAGATTATTAAGGCCCAGAGTGGGAGGGTCTCTTGAGAAACAAGTCTCAAAATTCGGCTGTAGTTCAGACAGACCACATAGGTTTTGCTGATGCCTTCCCTGATAAGTCTGTAAATCCTGCTGTAGCTCCAATAACACTAATGAGAATTAGCCTTGTAAATCTGCATGCCTGCTGGGTTTTCTTAGCAGGCAAAAAATGTGTAGGGTATGACAGTAAAATGTTCTCAGGTGAGCCAGCTCTGCTCCTTGCTCTGCTTGCACAACAGGGAGCTGGGCTGGGAAGTGGAAGGGTCACAGCTTTGCTCATGTAACCTCATATTCCAGGGGGACATCTCCATACCTTCAGCAGGGCTTGTAGGAGTGGGCTCTGCTCTGATTAAAGGGCTGGAACAGGCTGTTCAACGTGGAAATCTCTTTCCTGTGGCTGTGCAGAACTGCTGGAACTGCAGGTTGGGAGCCGTCAGCACTGCAGCTGGTGGGCAAGAGGCTTTGCCTTCTGAAGCTGCTCCCCCTCGGGGATGTGTCTGGATGGCAGTTCATGGCTTGGTTTGTGTGTTGGCTGCAATCTTCAAGAGGTGCAGGGTTTGGATGTTTTTGGAGCTGGGTTTCTGAAGGAAGCATCCTTCCTGAAGAGACTGTCCTCCAGCATGTGGCTTCATTTCTGCAGGGCTTGAATGCAGGATTAAGGATCACAGTGGAAATGTGCATCTGTTGGTTTGTGCTTGCTCTGGTCTCTGGTTACCTCTCCATTGCAGATGTAAAAGGGAGCTCAAAGCAGTTTTTACTGATTTTTTTTTTTTTTTTTTTAATTCAAGTGACAACATGGTGCTAGAAAGCGTACAATTTTGTTACTGTTTATTTCCAGTGTAGAAACCTGTGTTAATATGTCGAAACCTGAATTTCTGCTTGAAAGGTTAAATCCTGCCTCTTTCTCAGGTTAGGGTAAAACTCCCATACGCTGCAATCATGAAAAGATTAGTTTCTTGTATAACAAACACTTCTCAGTCCTCACTTTTGAGCCCTTACCATGAGGAGGTTGGTGGGCCACGTTGTGCCTCCCTCTCATGCCCTATATAATGCAGCCAGTGTTCAGGCACAGATTTGTGAGGCTGTTGGTACTCTGGGCTTAATCTTTCATAATAGGATTAGTCTGATGTGGGGAGTTTCTGGAGTTGTGGGTGACCTGTATTCAGGAAACAAACATCTTTCTCTGGATTTTAAGCTCAGGCTTGGAACGGGCCTTGCAAATGCCTGTTTTTACATAAACATGCTGTTAGAACTTCTTATGTGCAACACCAGTGCAAGAGCACCCCAGCCATCAGTGTGTGTCCTAGCCATATGTTTAATCTAAATATTATGCCGCTTTGTTTAGAAAAGCTATAACACAACCACTTCATTGCTGCAGGGCAGTCTCTGCATTTAATTCTCTCTCCAAAACAGCAGGAGAGTCTCATTGTCAGAGATGTTCCTGGTAAGTGGTGCCTCGGGCTGCCAGGCAGCGTCTGCTTTGTGTCTGCTCTGGCCAGGCAGGGACCAAAGCTCGCTACAGCAACTCCTTTACGTGGCCACTTGTTGTGTAATTGAGCATTTGAGGTTGGCATGAACAGCCCGTGGAGTCACAGAGCAGTTCTGTGAATTTTCTCAGATGTGTGGATTCTGGTACAGCATCAGTAAGTGACGGTTGTGTCCCTTGCACTGCCCACCGAATTTGAAGTAGTGCTGGAGGGGAGCATGAAGGTGATCCCTGTACTGAGAAGTGGAGGATGGGGTGAGATATGGGTGGAGAGTGTCTGTTTTAAATAAACCCAATTCTCTCTCGTTGTTCTTAGTTAAATTGGTGCAAGAATCCCAACCATCTTCTCTTGCTTAATTTCAGTAACCTCCTGGGAATCCCAGTGTCTGAATTGTCCCTATAGCAGCACTTGGTTTAGATTGAAGCCCAAGGAGGTGTTCTAACCTCAGTTCAGGGATTAGCTTTCAGGGAGTCTTTGGACATGGATTCCCTCACAACTGAGTGATGCAGGTGGGTGGCGGTGCAGGGAATTCCAAAGTATCAGCCAATAGATGGGAGCTCAAAGGAGAAGCGACAGGGTTTGCCCCTAAAATAGTCCCTGGGGCTGCAGGTCGTGGGAACATGTCACTAAGCACAGGGATGTGCCGAGGGAAGTCCTTGAGGAATGCCAGCCTGGGGCTGGGCAGCAGCAGGAGGTTGCATGGATTTTCAGGAAGGACATGGAGCAGTACAGTGATAGTGTCAAGTTAATTGTGAAGGGCAGATGGGAATAACCATAACGTTGTGTTTTTCCTTTCTCCTGTAGGATTGTGGAAATATACAGCAGAAGATTACAAGGTAAGCATGAAATCTTGGGTTTGTCGTGTGCACTCCTCCCTGAACCAACACAGGGGACTGGGAATTGTAGGTGGACTGTAGCTGTGCAAGTTTGGGTGGAGGAAAATACAAGTTTCATCTGTCATCACACTTAGCCCCTGCCCTTCCAGTGAAGGGTAACAACTGCCTCTGGATGTAGATGGAGGCAGTAACTGATTCCAAGGATAACTCTGCTGCAAGGTGGAGCTGCCAGGAATAACTAAACTAGCTGGATGCTGCTGGGCATGAACTCTCCTACTGAGATTTGGAGAGATGCCTTTGAGAATTCCTATCTGAGGCAATGAACCAAGAGCTGCCATATCCCCCTGCTGGCTGCCCCCGGGAAGGGGAGGAAGCTTCGGGATCCAAAGCCTTGGGCTGGGCTCAGCCTGCTCCCATTGTCCCGAGGCTAAATTTGGCCCATTCTAGGGGACAGAAATCTTAGTGACCATCGGACTGGTGAATAGAGGGTGCTGGAGCTGCAGGAAGTAAAGCTTTGCAGGACAAAAGACTCTTAACTCGCTCGTTTTTTATTTCCATTTCCTTTCCTTAAAAAGACAAATTGTGTGTGTGAAATGAATCGTGCAGCAGAGGAGTTGGGAAGTGAAAGAAAACAGAGGCAAGAAAATCTAACTGCACAATAAGAAATGGAAGGGCTGTTATAGCAAATCCTGGTTATGCAATTCCTGCAAAGGTGGAATGCAGAGTCACTCCCAGTATAAACAAGCAAATAAAAGGTCTGTTTCAGGGTGCAAAACATAAATAGGATGGATGGGGCTTGGAGTAACCTGGTCTAGTGGAAGGTGTCCCTGCCCGTGGTGTGGGAGTTGAAACGGGGTGGTCTTTAAGGTCCCTTCCAACCCAAACCGTTCTGGGATTTTTATGATTCTGAGCTCCCTGCTGTGTTTTCAGTCCAGGAACGCCTTACCAAGCAAATTGCAATCGCCATCACAGAAGCCTTACAGCCCGCGGGGGTCGGGGTGGTCGTGGAAGCCACGTAAGTTCCCCCGGTCATGTGTGTTCCCAGTCATGTGCGATCCCAGCCCTGAGCTGCAGAGCTGGTGCCTCTTTGGCTGCCGTGCCTCTGTGCCATGCTTGGTTATGAGGCAGAGAGAGTAACAATTATTAATAATAATAAAGCATACGAATCCTGGCGCGTTCAGCAAAGTGCCCTGGCGTGCTGGAGCCATTTGAAATGGGATCTCTGCAGGGACGCGGCAGCTGGCGGCGTGGAGCTGCCCCACTCGCTCTGGGTCCGCGCTCTGCCCCGGTGCACCTTCTCCTTCCTCAGCACTGGCAGCAGGCATGTCCCTGGGATCAGACTGCACCCTGGAAAAGTGGGATTTTCCTAGGATCAGGCAGCGCTCAGAGGGTGGCAGTGTGACTTTTCCATAGCTGAGGTCCTGCAGAGAGATGTCCATGGTGGATGCGGAGGTTTTGTGACACCTCCCCAGAACGGAGAGTGGCGGCGTAAGGAACACCCCTCCCGGTGGGACTGCTCCTTGCCCAGGAACATTCCTGATGTATTTGACTCCCCTCTCCTTTCTCCTAGGCACATGTGCATGGTCATGCGTGGGGTGCAGAAAATGAACAGTAAAACAGTAACCAGCACAATGCTGGGGGTGTTCCGGGAAGACCCAAAGACCCGTGAAGAATTCCTGACGCTCATCAGGAGCTGAAACTGTCGCTCTCTGAGCGCGCCCTGGATTGTTCCGTCCCGCGTCACTGTCTGTTCCTGTTCCCACGTCCAACTTCTAAACTAAGTCGTTGTGAATCGTTGTCGTGGTCTTTGTGCAGTGAAAGACTCCTGGTGGCAAAAGGAAAAGGTAGCCGTGAGGGGGACTCTTGGATTTCCAATGATGTCACAGAATTGCAAGCTACAAAGAAGGGTTTGGAAATGTGTTTCCGTCCATAATGCAGAATATCCCACTGTCAGGAGAGAAGCGGGGCTTGGGAGTGAAATGGATATTCATGAAATAGGTGTGTTTATTAGAATAAATGTGGAGCAGCACAGGAAACAACTGAAAGGCTGTGGATCCTTCTAGGATCAGGATTGTCCTGAATTATCTCCATGTTTTATTGCAAGTCCTGCAGTGGCTGTTTCAGTACCTGGGTATGTGTGTTATACCTCTGAGCTGTTACCTCTGGTGTGTTTTATATTCTTGAGAGTATTGACCTGCCTTTTTTGTGTATATATTTTTTTGGTTTATGTGAGAAATGTAAAGCCCATTTTTTTCCTGTCCTCTTAACATGCAGGGAATTAACTTCTGAATTATTTGGGGGCACAGTCTTATCTCAGTACAAAGGGGTTTATATACCTTGTTCTCTGTGCCTCAGAATGTCTGACCACTTGAACTGTCAGTTTCCTACTGTTTTTAAGGAAACTTTAACAGAGGAGAGGAAAAAAAAATCCCACAGAGTCTGTCTGCAAAGTGCTAAGGTATCCAAAGAGGTTTTTAATGGTATTCATATCTTGAGCTTTCCTTCTTGGATTTCCATGGGTTAGACTGAGAAGATGAAACTAGCCTGATAATCTGAAAAAGGAAGACTTCAAGCATTTCAAGACTTGCATCTCCTAAGTGTTGGACCAAAGGTGAGCACAAAATCCCGAACACAGCACACGGTACCTGCCCTGTCTGCTGCCAGGTGGGGTCATTCCAGGGCAGAGGAACCTGGGATGACAACTCATTTCGTAAGAGCAGTTGAGAAAAGCATTTCCAGGGCCATCAGAATGAATTCAACCACATTTCTCTCCGAGGATGTGGCAACCTCTGTATGGGGTACAAAAAGTTTCGGCCGGGCTGGACTCGGCTGAACTTCTGCTTTGTTACGGCTTTAATGGGGTGTTTTGTAACTCTTAATTGGGACAAGATGAGGTGCAAATGAAAACCACCCTCCTCGCCCCCGAGCACGGCAGGCAAAGCTTGCGAAACAAATGTCAGCCGGGCGGTGTTGGGTGCCCACAGGTTCCCACAGCTCGGCTTTGCTGAATATCCATCCAGGATGTCCCGTACACAAACCTGAAAGGCAGTTCTTGGTCTGGCAAACTCCATCCTACCAACATTCCTGTCTCTTGCTCCAACCCCGTGTTGGAAACAAGGTGAAAATCACGTCTGGTCAGTTGGGCCTGAAGAACTTTTTTCAAGAAGAACAAGCTCATGTGTTTAATTACAGCAGTTTTACCTTGATGACCTTCACTGGTCATGTGAAGGAAAAATCTTTTACTTGATTGGAAAAATCTTTTATAACATCCTCTGTCCCGGATTCTGTTGGATTAGGTGCTGTAATAGTGTTTGTCTGCCTGTGTAACCAAGCTCTGCTGCACACTGATAGAGCACACTCACTCTGTGGCATTTGTGTTCCTGGAATTGCCACTTTCCACTTCACTGTTGTTTCAAATACCCAGCTGAAAAGCCTTAAATCCTTCTGGCCTGAAGTTCAGAGTAAAACTCTCTTTTTAGCTCAACTGGAAGGACACTTTGAGGACCAAAGGGGCACACACTAGTGCACTTGTTTCTCTTTCCTTGCTTTACTTTGGAAATTAAGTCTCTGTAGAGCACTCTTGCTCCTGAGGTACCGAAAAAGTTGCGTTTTAACCACTTATCTCTATTCAGGATAAAGTTCATGTTGCACCACAGCTGTTTTTTATTTCCATGTGACCTGTAGTCCTTAAAACGTACCTCTCTCTATCTGTGGCCTTGGATTTTGTTCACATTTTGGTTGTTGTAAGACTCGGTGCATTATTTTGAACAGAAGTGTTGTTCAAATACAGGAGCTTTAACTACCCCCGGTGTGTAAATATGTATAGGACACACAGACCACTTGTACTGCACAAACCCATTGTCTCTGAACCATTAAAGCACAGTATTATCCTTTGGAGTGGGAGCATCCTTGGGGACTTGGAGGTGATGGCATCGTGCGAGGAAGGGGCGTGAGCTCCATCTCCTCGGGTGGAGACTGTTTCTGCATGGGCAGATGAGATGTCGGGTTGCTCCTCTGGGACAGGTGCTGTTGTTATCCCCAGATGGGGCATCAAAAAAACTCCCAGGATTTGGTGTCACCTTCTTCCTCTTCCTTGGAGCCAGAGGAATCACCAGCAAACACATTGGGAAGGGGAAGGGAAGGTGGGTGGCAGTAGCTGCTCCTGGTGTTGAGCTCCTGTGGCCTTATAGTCCTCCTGTGGTTTTCTTGAGCTGTCCTGAATCCCTCATCCCACTGGACTGAGGGAACACCTGGTTCCTGGCCAGATGTTCAAATTGCCTGAGCAAATAAACCCTCTCAGGAAGTGTGACAGGAGAGCCCCAGGGGGAAGTCACAGTTGGGTCACCCCATCATGCACAGGGATGAGCTCGGCCTGAGCCAGCAGGAGCTGAGCGGCTCCTTCAGCGTGGGCAGCCCGGCCTGGAGACATTCCTGCTGTCCTCCAGCCTCCCAGGATGCGGATAGTGCTGAGATTCAGGGCCAAAACCACTCTAAAATGTATGGATCCCAGACTCCTGGGGAGCGTTGCAGTCCGAGGGCAGGGGGACTGCAGGGGCTGTGTGTGTGTGGGTGTCTTCACTGTGGCAATCAGGAATGAGAAGGGATAATTAATTAGAGCTCTTTCAGCCCTTTGGCCTTTTTTTTCCCCCCTTTTTTTCCAAATGCTCTGTTCTATTTGGCAATAACCCTCCTGGGAACCCCCAGGAGCATTGGCAGGGACTGTCCTTGTTGTGAAGCTGAGTTACTTCTGTCTTTCTCGTGGTTGTGTCTTAAAGCTGCTGCTTGTGGTGGGAAAGGGCCAGTTTGTGAGAACAGGCACGTCTGCAAGAAATTATCCCCTGCCTCCTTATTTTTATTTTTTGTTTAGGTGTGGGATTGGGAAGGAGCCTCCCTGGTTCTGTGATCATGGGAAAATCTGTTTTCATTGGGGTGCAAAAACACTGTTTACAGCTAAAAAAACCCAAACCAAAACAGAAGAGAAAACCAAATCTGTAGAAGAACCATAACCTGTTAATAAGGTGACATCTTCCCATCCCTGACCTGTCACATCTCCGAGGATTCCACCTGCTTTATCGGTTGCTCCCTTCCTTTGCTGACACCTTCCTGTGGTAGGTGTTGCTTATCTGTATTTTTTCCACATGAGCAGCTCCTTTGTGCTTGTTTTCCTGTCACTGTCGTTATTTTGGGGTGACTCCCATCATCTCCTGTGGAGTGACTGGTCCATAAGTCCTTGTTGCCATATCCAGCCAGGTCCTGGGAACAGGTTCTTTGGTCCTCACCCTTTGTGTTCCACCTCTGGGTGCATGCTAATTATGGATTAATTTAGGTTGGAAAAGCCCTCTAGGGTCAAGCCCACCATGGTGATTTCATTCAGGCCACTTTCCACAACTATGGACCCCAAAATAAGCTCTTTCTGGCCCAAAATCTGCCTTCCAGTGCCTGAGTGGCACATCTGTCACAACCTTCCAGCAACTTGGAGTTGCTTAAAGAGCTCAAACAGCTCGTTCCCTGCTCCCTGGTTCCTGCCCCCTCTCCGGAGCGCTGTGGGCATTGGGAAAGAGCCCACAACCAGCTGTGCCCTTTGAGCCCAGCTCCTGGAAATAACTTCTAGGAAAAGCTTTGCCTTCCACTTGTTTTTAAAGAAGTTCCACTAGTGATGTACTGGTTGGGGAGATATAAAGCATGAAAGCTTTTTTTAGTAAGTCTTGTCCTGGGAGGGACAGAAAATAAATCACAAGGTTCAAAGAAATTTTGCTGAAATACCCAGAGAATATAATAACTAGGAATTTACTCATGTTTTTTAATAACTGTGTTGTGTTTTTGGTGTTGGGGCTCTGTGGGGGTGGTTTTGGCAGAGTGAACTGTGCCAGGTTACCTCTGTTTGCTCTGTGCTGAGATTGTGATGGGAAAGCAAAGACTAAAACCCCCCCCCTAAAAGGAACCAACTCAACTGCAGGGGCCTGAAAACAGTTAAAAAAGTGCCAGGGCCATCTACAGTGGTGCTGCTTTGGCCTGGGAGGGGTGAATGGCACTGAGGGGGCAATTCCTGGGTGGATGCCCACCACCCAACCCCTGGGTGTGCCCTGGGAACCCCAAACTGCCTGTCCTGGGAGGGTGTTTGTGCCGGGAAACCCCCTCAGCATCCCATGGTTCCACCAGGAAAGCTGTATCTCATCCCACAGCTGGCATTTCTTCAGCTCCCTTGCCCTGGAATACCAGTGGGAGCTGTGTGGTAATGGGGGGAGGGAGCGACCCTTGCTGCTCCCACCGGGACACGCTGCAGTGTATTGGTGTATGAGAAAAGGCAAAATTCCAGAATCCAGCACTGAGCAGGCTCCCCAGGGCTGTGGGCACGGCCCCGAGGCTGCCAGAGCTCCAGGAGGGTTTGGACAATGTGACAAGGACAGGGTGTGATTGTTGGGGTGTCTGTGCAGGGCCAGGAGTACGACTCGGTGATCCCTGTGGATCCTTTCCAGCTCAGGATATTCTGGTGGGTATCAGGACATTTCAGGTGACAGCCCTTGGCTGGGAGGACCCAAATCGCTGCAGCCTCGGGGTGCCAGCCCTGGGCTTTGGCGGGGGCTGAGCTCACCTTCTCCATCACTCATCCCTGGCGAGACCCGCTGGGAGGGAAACGGGTGTTGGTGCTGGAGGAGAGAAAGAGAAGGGTGGGAGAGGTTTTGCAGGGAAGCAGCGGTGGGAGGAGGGAGGGAGGGGTGGCTGTCAGGGCGCTTGCAAAGGCTCTGGCTGCAGCTGGGTGATGGCCAGGGTCAGGGATGTGGAGAGGGGCTGGTCCCTGCCGGGCTCGGCAGCGCCAGCCGGGGACACACAGTCTGTGGCTCCCTCTGCTGAGCCCGGCCCCCAGCTCTGCTCGCCGCACTGGATCAGGACCTGTGGAAATGCTGGAAATGCTTTTTAGGGAGGCCCGGGAGTCGCCCCGATGCCAGGGCAGAGGCGTGGGAGGTGAGAGAGGGGCACTCAGCCCCTCCCTGCATCCTGCTGCGCGGTGATGCTGCGAACACCCAGCCGTGCTGCCTCTCCGCAGGGGTGGGGATGGGGATGGGGCTGCCTTGTCCAAAAGCAGGGGCTGCCTGCCAGCAGGAATTTATTTTTAATTATTGTTATTTAAAATTGGCCAAAACCCTGTTTTTCTGTAGAAAAGTGGGGATTTTGGCTGAGCTGGGCAATGTGTCCTCTGACCAGGCTCCGTCAGCAGGGTGTTTTCTTAGCGAAAAGAGGGAAAATCAGAGAAACACAGAATGGTTCGTGTTGGAAGGGACCTTAAAGATCACCCTGTTTCAACCCCCTGCCATGGGGGTTTCATTGTCCCAGGTTGCTCCAAGCTCTGTCCAGCCTGGCCTTGGACACTCCCAGGGATGGGGCAGTCACAGCTTCTCTGGGCAACCTGTGCCGGGGTCTCCCCCTCCTCCCAGAGAAGAATTCCTTCCTAACATCCGCCCTAAATCTTTCCTTAGTTTAAAACCATTCCCCCTGCTGTTTTGCTCCTCCAGGCACCACTCCGCCCGCGCTGGCCTTTGGGGGAAGCCATGGAGACATCCAGAGCTCTGTGGATATCAGGTATCCATGCTGATCCCATGCCAGGAACCCTCACCCACAAGGGACCAACCCGCCCCGTGTGAGCGCTGCCACAGCCCCAAGGTGCCCATTCCAGGGGTACATTGCTGAGCTCTTTGCAGATCCCAGTTTTTCATTTGGGATCTGCTGCTTGCAGCTCCCGGAACCCTCAGCGATGCTGCCGAGCCCCGGGATGAGTTCACTCTCTGACTGGCAGGGATCAGCCCACCAGCACCATCCAGCCTCTCCCGCGCAGCCGCAGCCAACAGGAGGGGGGAATTAATTATTCCTTGAACTCCAGGAGCTCTGCTGGTAAAAGCCCTCTCTCTCTCTTGATTAAAATCTTTCCTGCAGTGGGAAATCCCTGCCAGCTGCAGCCCAAAGATTGTTCCCTGGGATATTCCCCTCGTTGTTAAATATGAGACACTTGTACCCACGCTGGGAGCCAGGGGGTCAGGGCCAAAGCAACAGGAGCATCCCTTTGGAGTGGAAACCTGCTTGGCTCCAGGGTTGGGGCTGCCTCTCCATCACCCTTTGGAATATTTAGACATGGAAAAGATCGTGTTAAGAAGACACCGTGGGGTTATCCAGCTTCTGCTGGGGACGCTGCTGGGATCACCACAGCCCAGCACCTGCTGAGACAGTGGCCACCAGGTCCTGGCTTTGCTCCCAGCTGCCCCTGTGGGGCAGGAAAAGGGGAGCCCGACTCCCCTGGGCTGAACGGGGCTGGGGTGTGGTGTAATCCAGGTGCAGTGGTTGGGAAAGCCTTTTTAGTATCCAGAATGGATTCATCCAGCAGCTCCTGGCAGCATGGAAATGATTTTTTTTTTCTCTCAATTTTAGTTTTTTTAAGCCTCTTTCCAGTTCACCTGCCACTGGGACCCGCAGACTCTCCCTAAACACGCGGCTGCCACGGGCTTTCCTTGCAGTCTTTTCAGCCTCTCCAGCTCCGAGTTTTCCACCCTAGGGCTTTTTGCCTTTTCCTTTCCCTTTTCATTCTCTCTTAGTGCGACAAACGCACGCTGTGAGACCCAGACGGACCTGGAAAGGCAAACTGTTTATGGAAGGAAATGTCCTTTCTCTGGGATTTAGGTAATGCTCGTCTGAGCCGTGTCAGGAGGCCCGTTCCGGGCGGGCACAGGGGGCTTTGGATGTGGGTGCCCTCCTGGGCAGGGAAATCCAGGTGGGGCTGAATGCCATGGCAAGTATTTCCCTCCTGGGGCAGCCCTGCCCGGGATGCTCAGGATCATCCTAAATAGAAGCCTGAGGACATGGTTTGGAGTGTTTGGCCTTATCAGCATTTGGGGATCTCACTAGGAGCCTCTTCCCAGCAGGAGCAGCAGATAAAGCCTTCAAAGAACCTAAAGAAGCCCCGTGTTTCCAAGTTCTGCCCTTCCTGGGGCACATGAGCCCTCACATGAAGCCTGTGGAAGGACAGCCAGCAGGGTCCAGGACACACAGGAGGTCTCTGGAGGGCCATGGTGCTGTGGAGGGACAGGGACATGACTGCAGGAACAGTCAAGGCAACGATTCAGAGCTTGGACTGGCCGAGAAGAGCCTGCAGAGCAGGGCTTGGTCAGCGTGGAGAAGTGGGGGGTGAGTCTGAGAAAACATGAAAAAAGCAGGGCCAGAAGCCACAGTGCTGTCCTCAGCAGCTCCCGTGGCCGAGTCGCTGCTCCCAGTGTCCTTCCCTGTCCACTCCAGCGCAAGGCAGGTCTGTGATGTGCAGGTTTTAAGCCCACAATGAGCCCAACCTTATAATCCCACCCCAAATGTCTCCACGCACACCTTGAGGCCAAGCCGGCTCCTCCGTGTGCCCCCGCAGCCTCCGAGCTGCTCCAGCCCCAATCCCTGCCAATTTCAAAGGAAAATCCTCTATCTAAACAGGGCGTGGCATCCCAAAGGGACAGCGAAGCAGCTGTGTGGGGAATGCCAGGGATTTGGGAGCCCTGCCACGGGGTTTATTTAAAGATATGGAACCCCCTGTGGAACTGCACGGCTCCTCCCTCTCACCCACGGGCTGAACATGTATTTAATCCCGTTTTTTTTTTGTCAAAGAGTCTGCCAAAAAGAGGATAAATAAGGAGGCGCCACACCCCAGTGTTACAAAACCTTGTATTAATCATCTCCCTTCACTTTCAATATACCGCGGATATGAAATATAGCCATGGTTCCAAGTTACATGGGAGGAAATGAGTAATAAATACATCGGAGCAAGTGGAAATCACGAGGGTGTTTCACTGGGAACAACATTGGAAAACTGTACACTTGCAAAGACCGGCATCTCCAAACATTAGTATTTCTTTATATCGGGAAGCTTTTACATGTAACGAACATGCTATTGCCATATATGACCAAAAAAAAAAACCAACAAACCAAAAAGAAATTAAAATTTAAAAAATAGGCATTGCTCGGCAACATTAACTAGGCAAAAATAGTTCTTTGTGCACTAACTTTGTACAGAAAAACCAGGACGAAAGGCATGCATGGAACAAGGAAAGGCTGCCCAGGAACGGCATGCAACAGAAGAGAGGTCAAAGCTCTTTAAAGTCAGCTTACAATAGGCATAAATACATCAGGGTTATATATATTAATAAGGGAGGAAGTATTCTGTTTAACATTATTAACATTCCTATTTTTTTTAATGTATTTTTCTTTTTTTTTTTTTCTTCCTATTCCTCCCAGAGGAATACACATTCACCTTTAAGTAAAGATAAAGGAATACAAAAAATAAAACTCACTTTGCAAACTCTGATGACTCGTATAAAATCAACTTTAGTGTTATCGTCGCTGTGTGCAAATTATAGACGTCTGCGGGACCCACTTTCCATCAGGCACATTCCGAAAGCCAAACCTGGGGCGCAGCCAACACCCCGACATGGAGAAAGGTGACAACAGAAATCGTTCCCCCAAGTGCTGACCCACCGCAATCACAGTTTGGGATTTCCCTGCTGGGTGCTGGCCGGGCTTCACCTCCCTGCGCCCAGCTCCCAACTCCTGCAAGGGTTTTAGCGAGCCGGGCGAGCGCAGGGGAAAGCCCAGCTCCAGCCCAGCCAGGCTCAGGGCTTATCCCCGGGCAGGGACACACACCTGGAAGGGACGGGGATGGTTCCCCCGTGGGAGCACCCGCCGGACCCAAGGCCACTTGTGTGCTGAGCTGGCCGGGCCCCCCCGCGCAGCCGGGGATGGCTCGGGGTAGGGGGGGGGACAGCACCAGGAAAGGGTCCCCGGCAGTGCTGGGAGGGGGGGCCCGGGTGGGCTCTGGGACAGCAGCGGGGATTGGGGTGGGACAGTCGCGCTGGGGTGAGCGGGGGGGGGGGGATACAAAAAAGAAAGGCACTGCCGCTTTATTACTGAATATTTGACTTCACAGCCTCCACTCATGCAACTGTTGGGGCTTGCTTTTTTTTTTTTTTTTTTTTCTTTCTATAAATAGTTGTTAGTTCTTTTCCCTTTAAGCTTCTTTCCCTGGAACTTCCCGAACGCAACTGAAGCCACTTTTTTTTTGTCGTTTTTACTTAAAAAAAAACAAAACAAGAAACAGCAAACGCAACTAAGTCGTTATTAACAGCTACACTGTCAATGGAAAATAAGCTTTTTTTCCTTTTTTTTTTTTAAACAGCAAAAAGAAAAAAACAATTGAATTATTTGGTGGTTGTTAATAACAGACATTATCATGGTTCCCAGCCATAGCAAGTTAATAGGTAATATATCCAAAATAATCACTCTGAACAATGAGAAAACCTCCGTGTCCACAGTCAGCGAAGGAATAAATAGAATTTCAGCTCTGTAAATACACTGGAGCCTCCCCGAGGGAGGTCCCTGCTACGGCGGGGTTCCGCTCGCACCTCACAAGCTGGGGGTGCTGGGGGGTGACCCAGGTCCCCAGCGCCGACCCCCCACCTCGCCTCCACCTCCTCACACCTCCTCCCAACCTCCCTGGCTTTCCGGTTTTCCCTCCCCATCACCCCCCTCCTCAATCTCCTGCCTGCTGGGAAGCAGGACACCAAGGAGCAGCAAACATAAAGCATCGCATTTGGCACTTGGGTTTTCATTTGTTTTGCTTTTTTTCTTTTTTTTTTTTTTTTTTTTTTAAAGAAAACAACTTAAAAACGCTGCGTGGCAAAAGGATTCACACATCTCCTGGGATTCACACATCTCCCAGCCCTGCCCGTGCTCCGGCTCCCCCTCAGCCCCCAGCCCTGCACATGATGCTGCCCCATCAGTCCCAACTGGGAATATTGCTGCATCGCATCACCTCCCTTCATTAATTTTACATTTATTATTATTCCATCAGAGGGCTCGGAGCAGCATCGGGACCAGCGGGAGCAATGCTGCAAGGTTTGAGCAGCACCAGGCCACATTTACCTCTTCAACACCAAATTTAGCTCCCGTTACGAAAAGCAGGTGAGGAGCAGCCCAGCCACTGTCACCCACCTTGGTTCATGCCAAAAAACCAGGGCTGTGAAGACGCGCTTTGGGGCTTGGGTTTTATCCGGGGGCTCCTTCATCCCTCATTGGCCATCCCAGGGCTGGAAGAGCCTGTTACGGCTGGATTTTGGCAGGCTGGGCCAGATGTGTGAAGTCAGGATGCAGCAGCTTCCTGGTACCTGCACAGGCAAGGCAAGAGACACGGAAACATTCCCAGCATCCCTCCCCTTCACCGACATCCCCTGGGACCCTCTGCTGGGCGAGATGCCCCCGTTCCATCCCACATCCCAGTCCATGCCAGGGCATGGGGATGGGCACCCGCCCACCCTCCGCTGCCCCGAGCACAACGCTGCCTCCCAACTGTGGGTCTCTTGGCTAAACTGAAAGGAAATTCTGGGGTTATTTTATTACTTCTGTTTAAATCCGGGCTCGCTGGGCCAGTCCGTGAACGCAGGGAAACTCAAAAGAGACAGGACCGCCGGTCCCGAGGCCCCCGGCAGGGCAGGCAAATCCTCCCCAAGGGGATTTTGGTCACACACCCCTGGCGTGATGTTCTGTACTCCTTGGTATCCTCATCCAGGACCAGGGTTTGCCCACGGTGCTCTGGTGGCCCCTCCGTTGTCAGCACTCTCCTCCGTGTCCCCCCAACCTCCCCATGCTGCTCCGTCATCGCCGCTCAGCTTCCGCCACCTCGCTTTTGTTTTTTTGCCCCCCCTCCCCGCCCCAACCTAGCATGGATGTAATAAATGACAACACAAATTCCAAGTCTAATGGTATGTTCACAAGGACAATCTACACATTCACAAAATTAAAACAGGAGAGAGGGAGAGAGAGAGAAGGAGAGAGAGAGAAGGAGAGAGGAGAGGAGAAAGGATGCAAGCTATCGCTGAGGCTCCCTGCAAGCCCCGACCTCGCCGCTGGACCCGCAGCAGTTGTTGTCCCAGCCAGCGTCCCCGTCGCGACGCCTTCTAGATCGTGGAGGTTCTGTCGACACCATCTGCAAGGAAGGGAGAGTTAGGAACAGACCCAGGGAGATCCCTCCCCGAGCTGGGGATTTAGGGGATGGATCCCCAGAGCGCCCCTGACCCACCATCCCATGGGCGAGGTGACATCACAAGGCCACCCCCCCTACCCAAATTTCCCCAAGGGGTGTGGAAGCATTTTGGGGTGTCACCACTTTGCTGGTCCCTCCATGCCACCAACTGTCCCCACCCCGAAGCAGCCCCCTGAGTTGCTGTGCCAGCAGCATTCCAAGCCTGCCCACGATCCCTTTTTCAGGAGCAGAAGGGGTTTCTGGGCAGCCTGGATTTGCTGCAAGGTGGATGACAGTCTGGGACTCTCCTTCAGTGGGACAAGTTTGTGTCACCCTGGCCAGGAGCTGGGGGGACGGGGAGGAAGCCAGTCCCTGGGGTTGCCTTGCCCCCCAGCTCACCCAGCCCTGCAAAACCCGCACCACAGAGGTGGCAAAATTTTCCTTCATTAAGGATCATGGAAGAAGAAAAAGCTCCAGGAGTTGTTTGTGTCTCCCCAGAGAGCTTGTTCCCAGCATCCCGCGACAGCAGGGATTCACCCAGCCACAGCCCAATCCCAGGAGTGAGGGATCCACACCCCACCCAAAGCCTCACAGCTGACCCTGGGTTACCCCTCTCTCCCCATCCCTTGGGGCCAGAAATTAGCACCCAGCTGCACTTCCAACCCTTCAGCCCCAACCACCCCCCATCCCCATTCCCAAACCCCCTTCCCCGGGAGGCAGAGCGGCATGGAGCAGCTCCTGGGGTGGCTCTGGAGCAGAGCACTCCCTCTTCTGCCACCCGGGGCACCACGGCCACCTCCCTCCTCGAGACTAAAAACAAACAGGTTTGTTACGCCTTTTTTGTTTTTTTTTTTTTTTTCCCCCAAAGGTTTATTTTTTTGAGAGCTATTTATAGCACGACCGGTTTTGGAGAGGCTCGGGGAATGCGGCCTGGAAAAAATAACTTGGAGGAACAGTACCCTGCAGAGGAACAAGACAGCTAAGCCTCGCCTGGGAACACGCCGCAGAAACGCTTCGGGTGACAGAAGTGTCCTTGTTTTCCCAGCCAGGGATGCTGCCAGGGCCCTGCTGCCTCTCACAGTCCTTGTTCTCATGTTCCTCTCCCCAGGAAGGGCTGTTTTATCCGCAGGGAGACCGGTGGCACTTGTCCTCCCCGAGGACTCCTGGTGGCACTCGTCCTCTCCCAGAGCTCCGAGTGGCTCTCATCCTCCCTGAGGGCTCCTGGCCTCCACCATCCGACGCAGTCCAGGATTGCCAGGAGCCGGACCTGAGCTGGTTATTTGGGTTATCCATGTCTGGGCAATTCCAGTGGCCATGCTCATCCCGTGTCCGGGGGTCATCCCTCACGCCTGGGGGTCCAGGGGCTCTGAGAGCTTCTGGAGCTGGTGCTTTGTGCTGCACTGGGCTCTCCATCGTGCTGCTGCCGCCTTTTCCATCTTTCCTGCTTGTTTTTGCCCCGGCTCCTCCTCCCTCCCTGTGCCCGTTATCCGCTGGCATCCAGCAGGGTTTTAGCCCCGAGCCGTGGGGCTCCCACCCCCTCCCAGCCAAAAGAGGGATCCGATGGCAGAGGGGAGAACACTCCAAAGCCTGTGACCCATCCGAGCACACCGGTGGCAGGGGCTTTATCGAGAGCTAACGAGAGTAGCGAGCTAACACTAATTATCATTAGCAAGCTGATGAGTGGCTAATTAGCGCAGACTCCACTAGTGCTGGTGCTTGACCCCCTGCCCCGGCACCTCGCCGAGAGAAGCCGATATCCCTGTCTGGATGCCCTCGGGAGCATCCCTGGGAGCATCCCTGCATCCAGCCCCCTCACAGCCACAGCCTGTCCCAGCTTTTGGGGGGTGCGGGGCAGGGGCAGGTGCTGGGGGGCTCAGCGGAGGCGGCGTTGACGTGCTGGAAGAGCCCGAGGAGGAGGGAATGCTCACCGCTGAGTGCGTGCTCCGTCATGCTCAGGCACAGGGACTCCAGCCTGTTGTTGATGTCAGGTTCAGTCACCGGCACCTGGAACTCTGCGGGGACAAAGGAGGCCTTGGTCAGGGACCTGGTGCCTGCTCTGTGGGGAAATCACCAAAAAAATGCCCCAGGAGGGTCTGGCTGGACTCCGGCAGCACTTTGATTCCTGGTGTGACCACCTCAGGCAAGAGATACTTATGAAAACAGTCATCACTCCCCTGTTATCCCAAGGGATAAATCTGAGAAGACTCAACGACCCTGCAGAAGAAGGGGATGGAAATGAGGAGTTCAGATGCTCGTTAGAGATGTGGGGGGGAGCTGCGGCAGTGAGAGCCCTGGGCATCTCTCAGAGTGGGATGCTGTCCCTGCAGACAGGGTTAGTGCTTGGACATGGGATGGCAGCACAGACTGGCTGTCTGGCTTCTCTGTGGCCAGCTTGGCTCCCAGGCTTGGCTCCCACTCAGCTGCCCATGTCCCTGGGAGGGGTGAGCACAAAAAAGGGGGAGATACACATGACCTTTGGTGTGCTGCAACATCCCAAACTAAACGGCAGCAAACTTTCCTCACCCTGCAGCAAAACCTGCAAACACAGCTTGTGCTATACTGCTGGACAGCACGTCCCGCTTTCCACTGGCTCACAGAGACATGGAATGGGATCCAGGAAGGTTGAGATCCTTCCACAGCCCAGCAAAAAGGGGCTCGTGAGCCCAGCACCGAATTATTGCTTATTTTCCTCACGACTCATCCGCATGTTTGGCTCCCCAGTCCTCCCACGCCCTCATCCACTGCAGGCTGACACGCAAGACAAACCCATTTGTTCTCCTCCAGCGCCTGAGAAACGTGCCCTTGTCCTGGTGTTTAATCAATCCCTGGGAACAGCCGCCGTTCCTGCTGCATGGAATGTTTGCTGCCCGAATGCTGCAGTTAAACGCGGCCGGGGTGTGTGAGGAGAGGGGAGCTGCCAGCCCAAACCAGGAGCCCATGGATGAGGGTGGGTTTACTGGGGGGGATGGAGCTCCCTGTCTCCTGGTGCAAATTGTTATGGTGTGTTGGTAGGAAAAGGCTAATGAAAGGATACACACACAGGCTTCCTCAGGGGCAGGATTGCTCCAGGTTCAGGGTCCAAGGTCAGCAGGATCCTCCCTGACTCAGAGGATGCTCCTATATGCAGGAGCATTTTGGCAGTGTTTGGGAAGGAAGCACTGACACAGCACCATTTCCCTTCACACGCACTGTGGAAAGAATTTCCCTTGAGTGCACAAAGGCAGTCCCCCCGCACCGGGGCTCTGTGTCCGTCCATGAGGAAAAAGTGATGGATGAGCTGCTGCCTTCCTGCCTCACATGAACCCTTCAGAAGCAAGGCAGGCAAAGCATCAGCACCATGATTATATATAGAGTCAAGATGGTATATACAGGGTCAAAAATCCCTCCAGCAATGTCTCTGGTTCAGTTAACCCAGGAATTCAAAGACATCCTGGTGGGAACACATCGTGCTGGCACAGGCCATGTGCCTGCAGCAAGGCTCACTGGCACAGCTCCTTTCACATCTCCCCTCACCTCACTGGGCTGTGGGTAAGAGAAAAAGCAAAATCTGATGCCTACCTGGCTGCTGAAACATCAGCATGGTCTGCGGGGAGGTGTGGACCGGCAGCGAGCGCGTCCTCTGCACCGAGCTGTGGCTCCGGCTGGGCATGCTGTTACTGCCCCCGGGGTTGGCAAACCAGAGGTTCTGTGGGGAGCAAACCCAAAGTGGGGGATGTAAAACAAAGCCCTCTGTGCCATGGATTTATAGCCCCCCTGGGCTCACAGAAGCATAGAATGGGTTGGAAGGAATCTTAAGGATCGTCTAGTTACGAATCCCCTGCCACGGGCAGGGACACCTTCCACTAGCCCAGGTTGCTCCAAGCCCCGTCCAACCCGGCCTTGAACACTTCCAGGGATGGGGCAACCTGTGCCAGGGCCTCGCCACACTCACAGCCAATAATTTAATCCCAATATCTCACCTAAATGTGTCAATTTAAAACCCTTCCCCCTTGTCCTATCACTATCTGCCCTTGTCAAAAGTCTCTCTCCTTCCTTTTATAAGCCCCTTTAAGGACTCAGCTCTCCCTCCTCCACCTCTTCGTCTGCCCCCCTCTTGCCAGTCCCTCTTCCACATCCCACTCCATGGACAGGAGCACAACCCAAACACTTGCCAACTGCTCTTAAAAGCTGCTTGAAAAAGGGATTCAAAAAAAGAGATCCAGACAAGTTAGAGAAGGAAAATCAAAGGAAGCTCGTGGGAAAGGGAAGGAAGAGCGGGAGACGCCACAAACGCCGACCAACCTGTCTGCCTTGCTTGAGGATGGCGGGGCTGGCGGCGGGGCTGCGCTGGGGGGTGCCCAGCAGCCCAGTGGGGCCCAGCAGCCCCAGCCGGGCCGTGGGGAGGTTGCGGGAGGGGATCTGGAACTGGCGGGGGTTCCTCCGGCCCAGCCCCGCCCCTGCGGATCCGGCTGTCGGGAGGGAGTTCGACTGGCCAAAGCCTCGGCTGCGGAGAGAGAAAGCGCCAGGGGGTGAGACACTGAGCCCTGTGAGGGGCCAGTGCTGCAGGACAGGGGTCCCGACCCTCCCATCCCGCTGAGGACTGTCCTTCCGTCCTGCAGGGGCAGCGGGAAGGAGGAAGTCTGGAGGTGCAGCATCCTTTCTTCCTCCCGTGTGCCTGGCACCCTCCTGCCCTTCAGCAGTTCTCACATTCACATCGGCTTTCTTCAAAGTTTACCTTACTCCTGAAAAATGGGCCTGTTCTTAAATACAAGATAAAATAACTCAAGTAATGCTCCAGGCACCTGATTTCTTGGAGATGTCTTGTGTGTGGACTCTCTAGAGCCTAATAAAGTTCAGCTTAGGTGTTGGGTTTTCTTTACTGGGAATGCTTGAAGGGTCAGACCTTCTCTCCTCCCAGGAGATTCATTTTTACAAACAAAGTCCTCTCTGAGACTTCTCAAGTTCTACAAAATTTCATGAGAACAACCTAACAAGCCAAGATTTACTAGGGAGGGCTGAGCAAAAGGTGCTTTCCTGCAGAGGTGGGACTGGCTCTGCATCCACTCCCATTTTCCCCACTGTAATCCCTTATCCAGCTCCCTGTGGCCAGAGCAAAACCATCCAGACCCAAGACCACAAAGCCCAGACATCCTGAAACACGTATCTCAGGACACCAAACCATCTTTAATTCCTGGAGGGAAGGGTTGCACACACCAGCATCCCTCTCCAGGCAGTTTTTGCATTCAAAACACAAGGAATGACACAAAAATAATCAGGCAATCCTTGGAAACACATACAGGTGCCCTCACCTTGTGTCCCTGCCCATTCAGCTGGGCAGCAAACAGGTCCATCAAACACCTCTGCTCTTGTCTGTTCCACTTCTGATCCTGCCACCAACACTGAAACCATCTGTTCTAATCCATTCCAAGGTACTGTATTTTATGGCACTAGGGACCACTCCGGTTCTGTGCTCCTTCCCTTAGAACCCTCTTCCCAGCTGTCCCACTGATCCCAGTTATCTCCACAACACTTTCTTTCTTGTGAATAAAGCACTTTCACCAGAGTGCATTAAACCAGATTTTGCAGAATGAAACAAAGGGCTGATGTTGTTGCTAAAACTGATCTGAAAATATCTCTTCTTGCCATACCCCAACACTTCCTAGGATCACCTGAAATCCAGCACCACCTTGGAAGTGACCAAAGAGTGAGTGTTCCCAGCACAGCCCTGACCTCATCCCTCTGGCTCGGCACCCTCTGAAGGCTCCAAGCCTTTTTTTGGCCACTTGAGAGCTTTTTGGGAAACTCCAGTGCTGATGCCATCAGCAAAGGGCAGCAGAGACTGAGCCCAGTGTTGGGGATATGCTGCACAGCTGGGAAGCGCCGGGTTTGGAGCCAGGGAGACTTGGTGGGATCAGTGGGGAAGGCACTGACCATACACACAAGTGAAACCCCACTCCCCAGGGAATCCGTCAGGATTCATCCTTTCCTTCTGGGAGACATTGGTCCCACTCAGAATGCTCTTGCTCTGGTCACTGCATCCATCCTTTCCCTCCCAAAATCCCACATACCTCCTCTGCTGCCGGTAGCCTGACAGCTCCAGGAGGGATTTCCGAGGGAAAGACCGAAAGAGTTTCTGCACCTGCTGTTTCCATGACAGCAGCCGCTTCTTCTGGATCTCTGTAAACGCCTGCCCCCGAAAAAAGAGAGAGAAGAATAGGAATTGTATGAATATTTTTCCAGACAAAGGGAGCAGGGACGCATATGTGGGTGTGTGGAAAGAGAGCAGCTGGAGCAAGTCCAGAGGGAAACCCTGATCTCTCTCAAGGATTTACTCATCTCTGGTGGAGAAGATGCTCCAGCAGCATTCCCTGTGTCCCAGAGTGACAGCCCAGCTCTGCCCCAAGGATGCCAAGCCCTTTTGGCAGAGCAGGGGTTTCACTGTGGGTCCCAACGGGTGGTGAAATTTGTCACCTGGACATCACTCTAGGAACGCTGCCAGGGTGGGAAAAGCTGGGATTTGGAAAGCTGAGCTGCCCTACGACACCCTGTATCCCATCCTCCTTATGGGGCTGGGCAGAGCTCAGCTCTGGTCCTGCCATCAACAGCCTCGGTGGGAGGTGAGCCGGGGTGAGCCCTGTCATCCAGCCACACAGGCTCCCTGCAAAGGTCACCCCGGCAGGGGACAGACCTGATTCCAGAGCTCTGGGCAGGAGGTGTGGGTGACAGGGACATCCGCATGCCACCACTGCTAACTTTAGACACCCAAGGTCTCTCCGTGCTGCCAGTGGAGAGGAGTGGAGGTCTCTGGAGGACAATCTGAAGGCTAAATAGTGCCTGACTTGGTTGCTCCAAACCACCCTCGGGAGGAGATGTTCTCTCCTGGCGCTGATTATGTCGGAGCCAATGCAGAGGGTGGTCCTGGGACACGGACTGGCAGGAAAAGTGCAGGCACTCTGGGAAAAGCTCCATGTCCTCCTGGCTTTGCTTTCCAGCCCCAGGCCTCGGCTCCCACCACCTCTGCACCCCTGGTATGGAATCTCCCTCCAATCCCTGTCCTGTGAGCAGATGATGGAAGCAGCGTGTTCTTCCAGGTACAGCCAGCGTGGGTAGGAAGTGCTGCAGGACACCAGGGACAGCAGCCATCCCTGCCTGCCACCAGGCAGGAGGGTGCTGGAGCCCTGTGGCACAGCCTGGGCCATCCCGAGCCATCACCAGGCCAAGGCAGATCTGCCAGGAGCAGAAACAGATGTAAAATCCCTGTTGCAAAATCCCAAGACCATGTTGCAAAACGGGAGGAGGCAACGCCAAGGGATCGCCGGGTCTGTCTGATGGAAACTGCCTTGCATATTCATCCCGGGATTCTTCCTTTCATCCAGCTGCTGATGGGACTGTCACGAGCCAGATGAATTTCCCACCTCCAGGCCTTGGCAATTAAGTGAGCGTGGGGGGAAGCAACATTTCCATGCACCACGTTGGAGCTACCGCCCGCTCCAGCCCTGTTCTGTCAGAATTACTATTAATACCCCCCAAAAATATTTGTGTTAGAAACCGAAAGGTTTATATAAACAGACACTTTGGAAACAGTTTCTATGTGATGGGAACAACAGTTTTAGATGATCTCTCAGGACTCACCTCGTGGATTAGACATTTGTCTATGAGCTGTAAATAGGAACTTATATTCTCTTCGTCGGGTCGGGAAACTAAAAGTTGTGTGCAGACTGGAAAAAAGAGAGAGAAGAGAAGGGAAATGGGGATGGAGACACCGAGATGGGATCCAGGGTAGTCCAACAAATGCCTTGGACATCCTGTTTCCCTTGTAACCATGGGCAGGTTTTCTCAACAGTGAGAAAAAACGCCCTTCTCCAATTCCTGTCATGCCATCCTATATTTAGGGCCAGATTTTGTTCTCTGTTATGAAGGTGTAAATCCAGAGTAACACCACTGGAGGCCCCCAAAATTAGACCTGAGCAACTCGGGGCACAGGATTATTCCCTATTCCTAGGCAAGAGAGCTCCTGCTTCTATGGCCAAAGTCTGCCCCTGCTGCAAAGGGATTCCTGCCTTTCCTGGAGGACTTTAGCCTCTTTTGGAACCAGTGCAATAAAAGCAAGTGGGAATGAGTTCATAGATGCATGAGTTTCTCCTGTCATTCCCTGGGCAGGGATGCCTTGCAGTCCAGGAGGACACCTCATCCTGGCAGGGCTTGTGCCACACTTCGGCTTTTGCCATGGGAATAAAATGCAGCCAGAGCCCCCGTGTTTGGCTGTGCCTGCTGGGAATCAGCTGGGGACAAATTCTGCACCAGGTCCCTGTACAGAAAACATCTCAGCTGTTTTTTTTTGCAAATAGGGATAAGGCTGATATTTCTTCACGGCATGCCAAAGAATTTCTTTCCGATCCTGTTCTCCTGTGGATGAGACTCCCCTCCTCTCTTCCCCAGACAGATCTTCCTTCACTCAGCCAGCACCAACACCTCAAGTGCCACCAACAGGGGTTAGGGCATGTCCAAGCTCACACAGATTTGCTCCAAGAGCCCTGTAAAAGCACAGGAGGTCAGCCCCCACCTCCCATTGCTGCTGTCACCTGATGCAAGGCTGTGCGCTCCGCACCCGGCATGGAACGGCAGTGGAGTGTTCTGGAGGTCCTGCATCTAAACTGGGGCTTAAAAAGGGGCTTGACTGGCAGTCAAGATGGCTTATGTCCAGTCCATGCACCACTGCTACCTCCCCACAAAGAGTAAGTCCAAGGGATATTGCTGAAAACATCTCTGAACCAGTGGGATTATCCCAGGGCTCTGAATGGGAAGGGAGAGGATCTCTTCTGATCCTGACGTGGGGAAAGGATCGTATCTGGTCCTTACCTGAGTGAGGGAAAGGATACTATCCACCCTTCACCTGGAGCATGGAGAGGATGCTAGTGAGGCAGAGAGAGGATGCTATCCACCTTGGACCTGGGGCAAGGACAGGACACTATCCACTTGGAACCCGGAGCTGGGAGAGGATGCTACTGGGGCAGGGCAAGGATGCTATCCACTCTGGACCCAGGCTTGGGAAGGAATGCTATCCATCCCTCGCCTGGGGTTGGGAAAGGATGCTATCCATCCCCTGCCTGGGGCTGGGAAAGGATGCTTATCCATCCCTTACCTGGGGCTGGGAAAGGATGCTTATCCATCCCTTACCTGGGGCTGGGAAAGGAGGCTTATCCATCCCTTACCTGGGGCTGGGAAAGGAGGCTTATCCATCCCTCACCTGGGGCTGGGAAAAGATGCTTATCCATCCCTCACCTGGCGCTGGGAAAGGATGCTATCCATCCCTCACCTGGGGCAGGCAGCCTGTCCCTCCGCAGAAATCAAAGCCCACGCTCTTTACCTCTTACCACAGCATGATGGGACCTCAAAAAATCCTCACCCCTCGGACAGGGCCTTGCAGGAGCTCAGGGAAAGGCGGCTGCCAGCACTGCCACCACAGCCCCCTGCCCCAGAGTAGCTCTCCCCCAGGGGCAAGTGACAAGTGACCCCTGACAAGCGGCAGCCACTCACCTTTCCCCATCACTCGGGTGAACTGTCCGGGCAGGTCACCTTCGGGCAGAGGGGCCCCCCCTGACTCGCCCTCGCACCCCGGCAAGTGGTGCTGCTGCATCCCGCCCGCGGCAGAGTCCTTGCAGTCGGAGCCCTGGCTGTCGGAGCCCATCAGGGAGGAGGGGTGGTGCGAGTCCGTGTCCCGGCTGTGCTCCTCCGTGCTCGAGTTTTGGGAAGAGTAGGCTTTGATGGGGGTGAGGATCATTTGGTGTAGTTCCTGCAGCGGGACACGCAAGTTGCCGCCTTCTAGGATGTCCTGCGGGTTCAAGAGAAGAGGGTTTGTCTCTGCAGGGACAACAGGACAGCAGCTACGAACCAGACCCCGACTGTGACCACCCTAAGAATCCCCAGCAAAGCTGATGGCCTCGCTCCTGGCTCCAGGATCCTGCTGCATTCCATGGTCAACAGCCATGTTTCATTCACTGAGTCTTTCCCTTAGACAAGGAGAGGGTGGAGCTGCTGCAGGGACTGATCTGATTATCCATGGATGTGTTTGGATCTGAATGCCCAGAGATAAACATACCCCATCAACCACTGGGACCCAAACCCAGCAACAATCTGGCTTCAGCATTCCCAAGTTTCCACCAGGAAGATGGCAACTCCATGTGAGCAACGGAACCTGGGAGATTTTAATGCCCAGACCAGTGATTATCTTCTTCCTTTTCCTTCCCTTCCTTCAATCCCACAATCACAACATTTCAGCTCTGTTTCATTGGAACTACATTTACTAACATGAGCTTGTCTCCAGTTTCCAGCACCACCTTCCAGCCTGGCTCCCCATTAACTGCTCTGCCCCAAAACTGCTTGCCATGGCCTCCTCATGCTCTGGGATCATCCCAGAGCCTGGGACCACACTGGGATGAAGGAGCCAGCAAAATGGGGACATCCCTGACCACACTGGGATGGGCTGGAGGAGCAGATGCAGAAGGGATCAGGAATGTTTAAAGGAGAGCAGGTGGGCTGTGGTCAGACACAGAAGGGGAGACCATGAGGCTCTGCAGGTGAACTGATATCCTTATAGGAAAAACATTCAGCCTGGAGATCCCGGGGCAGGTCCACCCAGGAGGGAGAGAATTTGGGTGCACCCCAGCCTTGCCCTTGGTGGGCATCAAGAACTCCCTTTCTACAGCCAGAGCCTCGTCCCACTGATGGAAAATAATTGCATTTTATTCTTAATGGAGCCTGGATGAGAGCAGCTCATTGCAGGCTCCTGCACAGTCTGGCTCATGGGACACTGCTTGGAAAGAAGCAGCTCCTGGATGTGCTGAGGGAAGGGACACTGTGGCACATGGGCTGCGTGGAAGCTCCAAAATGGTTGTCCATCCTAATTCCTGCTGCATTCCCAGCTTGCTCTCAGATGTCTCAGCTCCCCTTCTCTCAAATATCTGGCATCAGTCTGCTGGGCAGTCTTTTTGGGAAAAAATCCTGCTCTGCTAACCGGCAGAGAGGGGTGGAGCAGCTCTTTCCAAGAAAGCAGCAATCTTTAGCAGCGAGACACTGCCCAAAGACATGGAGTCCCACACATGCTCTTGTTTAGCAAAAATTGGACGGGAAGCCTGGAAAACCAGGGACGTCTCCTCCCAGAGAAAGCAGATCCCAGGCAGCTCTGAGCCCCAGCAGAGAGGGACATGGTCACAGCCCCAGACTCCAAACCCACTCTGGGAGGGCCCAAAAGCAGTCCCTGCCACTCTTCTCCTGGATTTTACAGCGGCTGTGCTCCAGCTCCGGCACCGCGCCGCTCAATCAATGCCGTATTTCAAAATCCCGGCGGAGAAGAGGGGGAAGCGCCTGTGCAATCACCTGGAAAACAGTGCTCCAGCCAGCTCCATCCAGAGGGCTGGCTCTTGGATTTAACAGTTATTATTAATACTGGAGGTAAATATGGCTTTATTAGCTCCTGCCATACTCTGAGTACAAGCCCGTATTATAAATAAATAGTGAAGCAGTGAGCTAAGGAAAACACCAATAAATAGCAACACACCACAGAAGTATTTAAAAGCCCCTAGCGGGAGGCTTTGCAAGCTGCTGTTTGAAGATGGTGCAATTAAATATAATATAATACAGGGATAATAAATAGGGAGAGGTTGGGTGAGCTGTTCCCAGCAAGGCTGTGGTGCTGCTGCTGCCCCCGACAGCCCTGTCTGCAGGGTTTAAGCTTTTGTTGAAGTCAAAAAGCAGCTTCTACTTGTTCTCCTTGGAAATTCGAGATGTTGTTCGGGCACCAATGTGGCTGTCGGGTGTTTTATCTGCGAACAGGCTGCCCATATGATGTTCCAGGAAAGTTCAGGTCTTTCTGAGCATCCCGGAGCTGGCCAGGGCTACAGGGTACATCCATCCCAGCTCCATGAGTGCCAGAGATGGATTAGGACCCACTCTGCAAAATACAGTTTTGAGCAACCTGGTCTAGTGGGAAGTGTCCCTGCCCATGGCAGGGGTTGGAATGAGATGGTCTTCAAGGTCCCTTCCAACCCAAACCACTCTGTGATTCTGTTTTAAGTAAAACCTGCATCTGGTACAGGAGTGTTTGAGACATTATTCACATGTGGCTAAGCCAACACCAGATTTCCCTGCAAAAGATCTCCATATGTGAAACCAAAGAGTGCTCCACCCCAGAATTAATTCTTGGCTTCTGGGAAAAAGAAGAAACACATGAATGGTGATTACTTACCCTTTCTAGAGATTTAAGCAGGTTTTGTCTTTCTTTTAGCTTTTGGATACTGATGACTATTTTGTGTCTTGCGCCTTTGGTAACGTTCTGCAAAAACAGCACAAAACTTGGCATTAACACTTCCACAGCACAGCTGGGTCCACCCAAACCCTTCCTCCCCGAAGTGAAAAGGGCTGCTAGAAACTAATCAAATTCCTGAGAGCAGGGATTCGTGGGAGACATAGAAAATCACTCAAGAGGCTTGCTGAGGATGGAGATTTCCACCTAGTCTGTCCTTCCCTGGTACATCTCACACAGGGAGAGCAAAGGTGCCGACTGGCCCCTTTCATCCCAGGGATGATGCAGAGGTGAACCTGGAAGGAGCAAGGGTTGGAACTGGATGATCTCTAAGGTCACTTCCAACCCGAATCAGTCTATGATTCTATGACATTTCCAAAGGCAAATGGCCATCAAAGTGCCACTGACTTTAAAGGAGCTGATTACTGCAGACTGTGCCCCTTAAGCTCTTGAACTAAATCTCAACTGCAAAAGAACCCAAGAGCAGCTCCCAGTGATGGGACCTTCATGCTGTTCCAGTAAGAACACCCAAGGTCTTTTTTAGTCACAATGTGGGTTTTTTTCATTCCCCAAACCCCAATTTTCCCTTCTCTGTTTGCCTCCCAACCACCTGTGGGCTGAATGCCTTCCATGGGAAGACACACAGAGAGGCGTTGGAAGAGTCTCATCCACCAGGTGACGTGGGACGTACTTGTGCCTCGAGCTGGCATTCGGTGAGGGCCATCATCTCCTCATACGTCATCTGGGAGAAGAGGGCGGCGTATTTGTGCAGCCGGAGGCTCTTCAGCCAGGCTGGGACATCTGGAGCACAAAGGGAAGGACAGGAGAGCTCTGCTGAATTCATGGCACTGCATAACCACGAGCAACAGCAACAACAGCAACACGAGGGGTTCATTCGGTGCCATCCACCATCCCAACGGGGCTTTGGACACCTCACTGAACTCCACGGACCTCTGGGAGGACACGGTGGTATGGGTATGGGTGGGAAGAGGAACCAGCCCCTGGATGAGGACACACTGCTTTGGGTATGGATGGGAGGAGGAACCAGCCCTCCCCAGGTGAGGACACATCCTCAGAGGTTGGGTTTCTGTGGGCAAGCCACTGGGAATTATCCCACAGGGAGCCGACACTGTGTCACTGCATGCCAAGCTCCTCGCTGCCCTTTTTCCAGGAACATGGGAATGGCTGAAGTTACTGGAGTGGTCAAGCTTGGGATGAGCAAAGGGCTGTTTTGCAGACGGCAGACACTGATTTATGGTGTAAGGGAAAATGGCACATGCTGAAAACGGAACTGGCTGCTTAAAGAGAAATGAAGAGATGGGTTTTGGATGGAGAAATGATGTGTCATCAAGGACAGTCCCACAGACTGTTTCAAAGGATGACTTGGGACTCAAAATACACTGACTGAAATGACTTCTTCCTTCTCAGTCATTACCTGCAGTGGAGCAACTCTGGGCCTGGCTGAATGGGTACCCAAAAATACTTTTATCCTCCTCACATCAATGTGGTTTCACAGGGAGGGACCCGAGAGGGGAATCCTTCCTCTGTGACATGCAAAACCCCACCAGACCCCGTGATGGGGTGTCCTCCACAGAGAAGGCAATGTGACAGCAAGCAGCTCGTCAGGGTTTTGCAGGTTTGGGGGTCTCTGGTGATACCCGACATGGGAGGGTTCCTGCAGATATCTGGGCTGCAGCACAGCTCTGGGACCACGATAATGCTTTTACTTTGCATCTTAAAGGTTGCAAATGCTCTCCCAAACTGGGACCTGACTTATTTATCACCTACAACCCGACAACGGCTCTGCTGCACCTTCCCAGCTCATGCTCTGCTCCCAGCAATACCCTTGTCCACAGTCCTTGTCCCCTTCCCCACCAGGGAGCCCCATCCCTGGGTGCAGTAACAAGGAAAAACCAGTGTTCGAGCCCCAAACCCCACACCTTGAGTGGAGAGAGCAGGTGGAGGCTCAGGAAATGTCCCTCCTGGGGCTAAATACCAATGAGACGCAATACCTCCCTTCTCTTTGTTCCTGAGTCCCAAGGGTGCCTCCATGGAGTTAATCCATAACCTCTTCCTGGACCCACACCTCATCACGGGCAGGGACAGGGCAGGATGGACCATTGGTTTGGCCCTTGAGGCAATTTGTACATCTGCCAGAAGTCGCCTGCTGCCTTGGCTGACCCCAAGCCCCACTCCCATCCAAGCAGAGGATGCAAACGACCCCAAAAAGCTGCATTTTGGTCACACTCTTCATCCCCTGACACACAGAGGATTCACATGTCAATGGAATTCCTCAGGTGCTGCACAGAAGGAGATCAACCCCACATCAAACACGGGGTTAAGGCAGTCACTGAGCATGGATAGGCTGAAATTCACTGTTTTCCAAAAGTTCTGACATACAACAGTCCCAATTTCTACCAGCAGCCTCTTAAGCTGATTTCTGTTTAAAAGAATTAAAAATTATTAGCAGAAAACTGTTTCCAGCGCAGGCTCCAATCTCAACTTCATTTTAACACAAAAACTCACCATCCTGGTGACAACACATTAAAATGATCCCAGATCCCATGTTCCCTGGGGACATCATGGCAAAGCCCACAGGGGGTACTTCCATAAGAGAGATGCAACTTCATGCAGACATTAAACCCTGCAGGAATCCCATCTCCCAGCTCTGCAGGGGGTCAGAGCACAGAAGCAGCTCTTTCCCTTTGCATCAGCCTCCCTGGATCATGCCGATTTTGGGGAGCTGTGACAGTTCCAGAGCCTCCTGCCAGCAGAGATAACAATCCTAGGAGCGGACTGAGGAGAGGGAAACCCCCACCACACAGAGAGGGCAACAGGGAAGAGGCAACCAGGATGGGCAAAGACATCTAAGGTGATCTCTTGGAAAGTCAAACTTCCCAACTCTCTCCACATATGGGTGAGCCACCCGCCCATGGAGCTACTCTTTAATCAGCAACTACCAGGAGCTAATTGCAAAGTCGTGGCACGGCCATCAGGAAATTTGGAAGGAAAGCAATTCCCACAGAGGACATCTTCAGCAGGGCCCTACTGGCACACCATGGATACACTCCCTGCAAAAGCCCCCAGCTCTACACAAAACTTCCTCCTGGTGCATTCCAAGCTGTGACCCAGGAATCACAGACTCCTGGAATGGTGTGCATTGGAAGGGATCTTAAAGATCATCTCATTTCAACCCCCTGCCATGGGCAGGGACACAGGAAGGGATGGACAGACAGATGGACGGGCTCCACAGGGAACCAAGTGTCTGCATCTACCCCTGGAAAAACCAGGGGCCAGAACAAAGCCAAAGGGCCCTTTCCCTTGAGCACAAAGATGGATGGAAAGAAACAGGGGACACGAGGGCATAGAGATGGACAGAAAGGAGAGAAAGAGGTGACATTAAGGGAGATGAACTGCTAAGCCACATCAGATGGAGGTTTGGATTCTCCACATTCCAGATCCCATGCGTCCGGATCCTCCTGGATGCCCTGGAAGGTGTTAAAGAAGGAACAAGCTGACCAGAAGTGGGGTGACACCAAGCCACAAGAGCCTTGCAGGTGCTCAGGGAAACAGGACTTGGCAAAGGGAGCAGTTGGTCTGGATGGATTCGATGCAACCCCATAAAAATGCACCAAGTTGTGCATTTCGGTAGGAACAAGAAACGGCACAGTCCAAGTGCAGGGAACTGCAGTCCTTTGGTTTTTATTTCAGGAAAAGCTGTGGGGACACAATGGGTCATACATGACCCACGGTGCTGTGTTATTGGAGGATGATGAGCTACATAGCCTCAGGAATTCTGCCTGCAGGCAAACAAGCCTCTTACTCCGCTCCAGAGCCCAGCTCTGGCCAACACACCTTCAATAAAATACGGGCTTATTTGGAAAAAAGCCCGGCGGAGAGAAACAAGGATAACCCCAAGTTTACACAACACCATCTGGAAAGAAACTGGAATAGTTCAGCCTGAAGCAAATACAGCAGAGCGGGGGGAGGACACGGCAGGAACAGGCACCAGGGGCTGTGGACATCTGTTGTGCGCGTCCCTGGACCGCGGGACAAAAACCATTTGGCTGACTCAGCAACGGGGGAATCAGGTTTGGATGTCTGGGAAGGGATGGCCCAAGGAAGGGCAGCCATATCCCAGCTGCCTGCAGCAGCCACGGGATGTCTTAATGTGTGGAGCTCATTAAATGGACTATTGCTCCTGGACAGCCTTTGGCTCTTGCAGACTCGGCCACACAGGTTGATCCCGCGGCACCGCGAAGTCTCTATCCACGCAGGTCCTGGAATTGCAGCTGTGGATCACAGGGAGCTCAGCTCCCCACGGTCTCTCCTCCCCAGCTCCACCAGCAGAAACCTGGGGAAATGTGATGTTGAACAGCCCCTGCCCTGCACCATTTGCTCCCAAAAAGGGTTTTCCTGGCCTGACAGGACCTGACCTGCCTCCGTTACATTCCTTGGAACCACGAGGGGTTTTCCATGCATTTATTTCATGCACATCAAAGCCATCCAGAGCCAAGCCAAACGCAGTCCCGCATCACAAAGAGTTATACACATCTCAATTTGTCTGCAATTAGCCTAAATCAGACCTTGTGACTACTAAAAATTACGATTATTTCCTTATTCTGACACACCATTGGTCTTCACGTAATTGAGCTACTTTGCATCAATGCAAATTGGAGTTGTTTAAATCAGTCTGAGAGCTGCAGGGTCATTTCCTCTGTTCCCAGGAATTCACAGTCTGTGTGTTTGCCCAGTTTTAATCTATTTATTCCTCCTCAGCCTGAAGTTTGCTCTCCACCTTTGACTGCAGCAGCTGCCTTGTTTACCAACAGAATCACATTTGTTTAGTGCCACAATCTCTGTGAAATGCAGATATAATGGGACAACCAACTGAAATTGGTTTTGAACTGAAACACAGGCGTTTAATTCACTGCAAACCAGGACCCCAAGCCAAAACTTTGCCAAACACTCGGCAGGTACCAAACACTGCGATGGCAAATCACAGGCAGCTTGCTAAGCTTACTCTAAACTATTTTTCATCATAATGAAAAAGAAAAAGAGAGAGAAAAAAAGAGCACCGCTTGCAGCCAAAAGCCACAGGCTATGGAAAAAATCCAGCTTTTTGGAAAGCTGGCAGCTCGCAGGGTTTTGGGGCAAAACCAGCCCACTGGCACCCAACTGCAAGACGTCAGATTGGGACCAGCTGCTGCTTCAAAGAAAACCTAAGCTATTGCCCTAAACCTAAAATTCCTGAGCCGGGAAGAAATGCCAGAAGGCCCCGTTTGGTTAAGAGGGTTCTCGCCCAAAACCGCCAACGGAGCGCCGGGAAAACGGCTCTGCCCTCCTGTCTCTGGGTGCTGGGGGTCAGGGTCTGGGTTTTCACTCACCTTTCATCCCACTCCCTTCCTCCTGGAATGTGTTACGAGCGGAAGGCTGATCTTCTAAATGTTCACTCCCACCACTTCCCGAAGAGGCTACACTGCTTTGTGGAGACAGGGGGGCATGATCGGAAGGGATGCACTGGGGTCCTCTAGCTCGTAAGTCCTCATGAGACATCCATCCATGTCCTAGAGGTTGGTTTGGCACATTCATGGGTGGGGTAAGGGACACAGAGCGTTTCAAAGGGCTGTGGTGTGTCTGGCCTGAGAGAACTGAAAAAAAAATAAAATCAAAGAGGTTATTCCCCCCTCGCGGCCCGGGATGCAGCAGAGTCCCCCGACAAAAAAAAACTCAATGAAATTAGAAGATGTGTGGTGGTGGGTGGCCATGGTGCCTCGCCGACGGCTGCCTGAGCCCTACGCTGAGCTTTGCCTCCTGGGAAGCAAAAGGGATGGGAGCATCTGCAAGGAGATGGGTTACACGAGCTGTGTCGGGCTGCTTAAGGAAAGGTGCTGCGTGGATTGTGTCTCTGGGGGAAAAAATCAGTTGGGCAGCTCTGGAGAATAAAAACCCCCATGCTGGGGATGCCCTCACACAGATCCAGGGAAAGCATCTCTGTCCCTGCCTTTGGGTTGGGAGTTGGCTTGTGCCCTGAGACATGAGCATTTACACATTGGCCAAAGTCATCGGGGGGCACTTCTCATCCATAGGAATATCTGAGCCTTGTTGAATCCTACTAAGATCAAAGAATCCTGGAATGGTTTGGGTTGGAAGGAACCTTAAATATTATCCAGTTCCAAATCCCTGCCAAGGGCAAGAACACCTTCCACTAGTCCAGGTTGCTCCAAGCCCCATCCAACTTGACCTTGAACACTCCCAGGGATGGGGCAGCCACAGTTTCTCTGCCCAATCTGTGGCACAAGGCCTGCCCACCCTCACAGGGAGGAATTCCTTCCCAGTATCCCATCTAACCCTGCCCTCTGGCACTGGGAAGCCATTCCCCCTTGTCCTGTCCCTCCATGCCTTGTCCCAAGCCCCTCTCCAGCTCCCCTGGAGCCCCTTTAGGCACTGGAAGGGGCTCCAAAGTCTCCACGGAGCCCTCCCTTGTCCAGGCTGAAGAACCTGCAACTTGGTTGAGCATCCCAGCTCAGCCACCCTTCAGGTGCTCTTCTAACCACGTGCCTTTTCACTCTGCACAAGCACCCAAAGCAAGAGTGACAATACACTCCTGACAATGAGGTGAGGCTGAATCCCCCTCAATAAATAATCTTTGGATTTGTTTTTCCTTCCCAGCTGTATATGGGTTTGTATCTCCTTGCTGACATTTTGATACCACCAAGTTCAATTTACTTTTAACAAATAACTTAAACACTGCTGGGACAAGAGTGACGGACCAGCTCCTGTAATTTGGAGTTATTTCTTGAGAAAGGCTTTACAATGGGTAAGTCTTTACTTGCCTTTCATTCATGTACGTAAATATGTAATTAAGTAGCCTAAGTATTAAATAAATCCCAAGACATAGTTTTTCAGACACTTTAAGGTGGAATTGTTGGCAACTTGGGAGGGATTTTTTAATACAATTTTTACTGAAAGGTCTCCACTTTTCACTGTTCCTCTTCCATACTGTCACATTCATTTGTAGTTCTCTCCTTAAAATTCAGGCATCTTTTTCGGGTACTTGTTGGGTAGTAGGGGTAAGACATCGAATTTAGAGGAAAAGATCACAAAATCATAGAATGGTTTGGGTTGGAAGGGACCTTAAGGACCCCCTTAAAGACCATGGACAGGGACACCTTCCACTAGACCAGGTTGCTTCAAGCCCTGTCCAACCTGGCTTTGAACACTTTCAGGGACTATCTTTGTTTCCAGTAATGAAAAGTGTATGAAAAGACTGTTCTGTCTGCTTAGCAAAATTCAAATTCCATCACTCACAGTCACTGAACTGCTGGTTAAACCATAAATGCTGTGAGTACAGTGTAATGTATGGATTTAGGAGGTAAACCAGGGGAAATTTCCCTGCTCCAGGGAAACCGGAGGGCGGAGGGGTTCGAATGACCTTTCAGCCCATAGGAAAACAGAAGCAAAAACCTTTCCCCATTTTTCTTTCCAAATCAAATTTCTAAACTGTACAAAACCTGGGGGAAACCCATCCTTCTCCTGGCTTTTCCTCCTAAAGCCCTAAAGCTCCTTAATCCCCCTTTTTCCATTTACAGGAGTTCACCAAAACCACTCAGGCTCCTCTGCATGTTATTATTTAATATAAACGAGCCTTGGTGGAAAAACCCCAGCCAGGTGCACTGTGCTGTAAAAGTTAAGCCAGGCTTAATTCCCAGCTCAAGCCTGGGGGAAAACCCACCATCAAAGCCGTCTCTGCTGACCAGGAGCGGGATGAAAATCAGGGTGTAGTGGGGTTATAAAAGGAGGGGAGAAACACCAGAGTACGTTTGCTTTTATTAAGCACCTGTAAAAAGCAGCTGGTGCCAAATGAGGCCAAAAACCTGCAGATTTCTGTAATATCCAAATAATTCCTGTTTCTGCAAGGGTTTTCCTGTACCAGCACAGAACACCGACACATGGGAAGCACGGGGATGGCTTATAGGGAGGAATTTGTTCCCTTCCCATTAAATAACTATAAAAACATCTTCTACAAGCCTCCTGGCAGAAAAGGATGTCAATGAGATCCTGAGATTGCTTTCAGAGCAGTGTTATGCTTCCCAAAGTTGGGATGTGATGGCACCCTGATGGGGAAATAGCTGGATTTAAGAAGGTCTTGACCAAGCTATTTCAGCTCTTGGCTCTGCAATTGTACCCTAAAAGCAGCACCATAACAGGGCTCTGGAGATGTCACATCACCCTCCCAGGAGAAAAATATATTTAGCATTAAAAGAAAATAAAATATGGGGGGAATTATGGGGGAAAAATGGATAAATTGGCTGAAATGCATCACCAGGGTTGAGCACCACACCCACACCACTCAGAGCCCCAGAGCAGCAGTTACACCACCCTTTCCCCACCAGAAACCTGCAAGCATGAGGATAGTTTTGTCTTAAATCCAGCCCAGATTCCTTCCCGAGCAGCCATACCCTTGCAAACTGCTGCTCTTCCATCTTAATTTTATGTCCCCTAATTAGAAACCAGTGTCGGCTGGAAGAGAAATAATGAACTCCACAGGATGGGCAGGGACAATTAGAAACCATCCAGTGCAGCGGATAAAAATCAGTTCCACTTCTGTCCCTGAGAGAACACAGCCCTGGATCCAACAGAACTGGTTCTACTCAGCCACATTTTTACTGAGCTGAGTCAATCCACACAACTTCCCGAGATGCAGCAGGGACAATCCCTCTGCAAAGGATGCTGCAACTCACTAGCTCTTTCAAACCACCCCAGCTGCTCTGCGTACCAGACAGAGATTATTGAAGAGGTCTTAGCACTGGGCCTAACTTTAGGCTCCACTTGTCTCTTACCCATTTCCATCGGCATTAATCCTTAAAAACATTGTAAATCCCAGGAAGGCACCTGCCAGGTCTGCACACCCCTCTCCCTCTTTTAATCTGTAACCCCCAGAAAGGGGATTCATAAATGCCCATATTTATTAATGCTGCTGCCTGTGGTTATGGCCTCTGTTTCTTGAAATGGAGGATGTAGATAATTCTTTCCAAAGTGCCAGCTTAGTGTAGGTCCTGACCTGCTTTTTACCGTCCTGTCTGCTTTTTGGATGGTCCAAGGTGAATCCAGAGCTGTTCCTGCTAAAACAAATGCCCCACACAGGCCTCAGCTTCGGCAAAAGGAAACCACGTGTGAGTTTATCACCTTACACTCAAGCCTCCTTTCTTTTATTACAAAAATATTAAGCTTTAATTCCAAAAGGAAATGCAATATATTCTTCTGGGGCAAGATAAGCTCCCAGGAGGCGGCTGGACACGCCTGCCTTTCTGAGTGCTGTGGGCTGGGCAAACAAAGAGCTGAAAGCACCGCTCCAGAGGGCAATCCATGCTGGCACACTGATCCCCTGCGGCTTGTAAGCGTGTCCCACTTCTGGTTTGGAAGTGTTTTCCTGCTCTTTAGGTGGTGCAAGAGCCATCCATCCCCAGGGACTCACCAGCCACCCTTCAGAGGCACTGCCTAGTCCAGCTCCTTCCAAACAGGTATCCAACAGGACAGGAGCCGGAGCAGATCACGGTCCCCCCCGGGATAAGCGGGTTGGTGTTGCCTCTTTGCTCAGCCCACACCGGACCGTGTTTCCTCGCAAGGAACCTCCCCCTGACTTCCAGAGTGGGATCAAGCTCGGCTCAGTATTCCCAGGTAAAAAAAATTAGAGGAGGGAGAAAGAGTGATGGCAACGATGCAAAAGCTCCCCATGGCAGGAGGCAGATGCAGAGCACGGAGCAGCTGGGAGCATCCCTGTGGGATCTCCACCACCTCTCCAGGCAAATCCAGCTTTATCCTGAACCAAACCCTGCCTGTGCTGGCAGGCACAACAAGACACTTATAGAAACTCTGAGGCTGCAAGTGCTCTCACCCTGTGAAGCCTTGGGTTTGGGATTTTTTTCCCCCCCCTCTCTTCCCTTTTGAAGTGGTGTTGCCTATTTTAGGAGGCAAGGGCTCATTTCAAGAGGTTTTTTGTTCACTGAAGACCATGTGGAACAGCGTCAGACACTTGTGTTGTGGTTTCTCAGGATTTCTGAGCCAATTTTTTTCAGGCTGAGAAGGGAAAAGCCACCCATTCCTGTAATTAGAGCTGAGGAACTGGGCTCTGCAGGCAGACCTTCCTCCTCACAGCATGGGATGGCGATGAGGTGCTCACTCCCCCTCTGCCCAATGTACCCTCCGTTAAAGCTGTCTTAAAGTGCTGCAAAGTCCTTGACAAGGCACGTGTGGGGCTGATGTGTTTCCAGCAAGAGTCAGACCCATTTCTGGGTATAGAGCAGTGTTCAGACTGCCTCTGGTCCCCACCAGGTCCCTGACATCCAGAAGATCAGGACACAGTCCATACAGCAAAGTACAATTCCAAATATCATCCTCCCCATGGCTGGAGACAGAAAAAAGTGCTGCAAGTTGCACAGTGAACTCTTTGGGAGTTTTTGTTTTGTTTTAGTCTAAAAATGGCACTTTTTGGCAGCAAAGCTGCTTATGGTGCATCCTCGGGAGGTGTCTGCTCATGTACCACTCTTTTCCTGGCCTGTAGGTACCTGGAGCAGCAGCCTGACCCCAATTTGTCATAGGAAAAGGGGATGTTTTTAATACACTGAGGCCACCCAATGTTTTGTGCATCTCGGAGGCTCCCCCACGGAGAGGGAACACCGAGCAACCTCCCTTGCAGAGCCACCTCCAGGTTCAGCTCAGCCCTCCCCTCCGCCTCCTCCTTGCTATCCCAGTCACGACGCATCCTCTCCTCCAGGAAGGCTTCCCTGCGCTGGCAGAGCAACACCCGCGGCTTTTCCAGCGTTTCTGTGCCGAGGACCCTTGGGAAGAGCCACTGGTGGGTCACACTGCCCTGTTGGCACCCAGCCTCCTTCCTGGGCACCTCATTCACCCTCTCCCCACGCTGCCCTGCGCAGCTCCAGCACGGCCGGAGCAGAACCCGGTGGAACATTTTTCGGCTCAACATCCCCTAACCCTTGGAGCCTTTTGTTTGTGCCTCCTTTTTTTTTGTCTCCCTGTGTTTTGTGGCTGTGACTTTAACTGCTTTCGTAGGAGCCGGATAATCCACATCCTGGCCTCTACGCCAGGGGCTGATATACACCATGAGGGGGTGAAACTGAGGGTCCTAAATGCAAGAAGGCAGTGGGTATCAAGAAAATAGTGGTATTAGGAAATCAGTGGTATCAGCCTCTGCTTTAGGAAAAAACCTCATACAAGCAGAATGCTGCCTCAGGCAGAGACATAGGAAGAAGCACAAATTGCAGAGAAGCCTGTCAAGCAAACTTTTTTTAAAAACTGACATTTTTAAACACAGTTTCCTGTTCAAGAAACTGGACAGAGAAACAATAACCCGCTTGTTGCTGCTCCCTCCAAGCAGAGCGTGCGAGGCCTCGTCCAGGCTCAGCGGGAAGGAATCCTCACAGGGGGAGTTCCAAGTCCCTGCATGGCATAGGACACATGTGGATGTGCTGCTCGGCTCCATCAGGAACTGCTGTGACTGCTATTTACTCATTTGTGTGGCAGCAGGAGCGGGGCTGCGCCTAAAGATGTGCGAACACAGCCCTTGGTGGTTTCAGCAATCCAACAGGATGCATTTCTGGAAGGAAGTTCAGCTCGTCTTACCATGGAGCAGGAGCTTGGGAGCTGCTTTCAATCTCCTTCATGGAATCCTGGAATGGTATTGGTTGGAAGGGACCTTAAAGACCATCCAGTCCCACGCCCTGCCATGGGCAGGGACACCTCCCACCAGCCCAGGCTGCTCCAAGCCCTGTCCAATCCGGCCTTGGACACTTCCAGCAATGGGGCAGCCACAGCTTCTCTGCCGAACCTGTGCCAGGGCCTCATCACCCTCACAGCCAGGAATTTCTTCTTAACTATTAATTTACATCTTCCCTTTTATAATTTAAAACCCTTTCCCCTTGTCCTATCACGATCTGCCCATGTAAAAGCTCCCTCTCTCCCTCTCCTTTGTAAGTCGCTTTAACTACTGAAAGGTCCTTTCATGGGGCTTCCCAAGGGAGCATCCAGCAAGGTGGGAGCAAGACAGAGAAGGTGTGAATCCCAACCATGATTTATCTCACAGCAAATAGGATGGACAAAACAGTGGGAATGGGAGGAACGGAGGATTAGGGTTACATTGCAAGGAGGTGCTGCCCCAAACCATGTGGCTCTCGGGGTAAATGCAACGCTCCGGTCTCCAGGCCAATAAATGTGGGGTTTTTTCTCCTACATCTATACACAAACCATGGATAAAACAGTGTCTGTCCCTGGGAAATCCCGGTCTGTTAATAACAACACTGCTGTGCTGAGCCAAGCCTCCCTAATTATCCCAGGAAATAGTTTTTGCTCTGGGCTTCTGGGAGAAATTCCTCTCCTGCTCGTGGATCATGCCAGATAAACAGCACTGGGATGAAGAAACTCTCCTTCCCCCACAGTCATTTTCCACCCAGAAGAGATGTCAAGCAGCAGCCAGGGCTCCCCAGTGCCTCAGTCCCTGGTCTGAGGAGCGTCCACCTGCTGAGACCTCCAACAGCACCAGCTTCCACCACACGTTACACTCCAGATGGAGAAACCTCTCCATCACTTACAGTCATTTGAGGAGGCCAAGCTGGAAGATGTACATCCTTTAGGTAGCAATATGCAACCTGTGGGAAACTGGGACTGGGAAAAGAAGGGTCTTAAAGCAGTCAAATGAGAGGGGTGAATGCAAAACCTCTGAAAATTCCCCAAGAAACTGGGATCCAATAATCCCTCAAGAGTCATTAAAACCCTGTGGAGGGAGAGCAGGGAGATGGTGTGCCTTTAGCACTGACAACATACCTGAGGACAGAGTTTCTTACATGATGCATATCTCACAGTCATCACCCCACCATCACCAGGGGCACCCAGACTGAAACAGACCTGTAGCCTTTTCCATCCCTGCTGACTTATTTGGGATTTTCTCCTCCCTTGTCTCTTTTTACCCACTTCCATTCATTCAAAAAAGCCATCTTGGCCCCCTCTTGTAGGTACCATGTCCTGGATTTCACAAGAAATGGTGTTTCAGCCTTATCAGCTTCCTCTGGCCTCCACCTCTTGGGAATTCAAAGGCCTGTCCTGAACACCCTCTGTCTGGACTGGCAATTCCTTCTTATTCCAAGAGCAAGAAATTTTAACAGTTCAAGGAGAGAAGAAAAAAGCCTGTTGGGTCTCCAAGGCCACCAAGGGGTAAATGCAGTACCCAGTGCCCCACATGAGAAGATGCATAAGATGGTGCCCAGCAGGGACACCCCATGACAAAGGGGAATTGCTTCAAACTGCCAGAGGGCAGGGTTAGATGGGATATTGAGAAAAAAATTCTTGGCTGTGATGAGGCCCTGGCACAGGTTGCCCAGAGAAGCTGTGGCTGCCCCTGGATCCCTGGAAGTGTCCAAGGCCAGGCTGGATGGGGCTTGGAGCAACCTGGTCTAGTGGAAGATGTTCCTGCCCATGGCAGGGGGTGGGACTGGATGGTCTTTAAGGTCCCTTCCAACTCAAGCCAGTCTGGAATCTATAAATCTACGAGTCCCAAGCCCTGAGCCCTGCAATGCTCCCCAACCATCCCCAGCAGCAACAGCACAGCCACGGCTGGTATCGTAAAACATATATTAATTCTTTCCCATTACTGCTCCAAATTAACTCAGCTCAGCTTTCCACCTCCTCTACATACCGACAGCAGATGCATCCTAAAAATCTGCCTTCATCATCCTCCAAAACATTCCAGATTGCTCAGATATTGCCTCGCATTGGAGTTATGACACAGATCCCTGCGCCAGCTAACACGAGACCGCATTGCTCAGCAAACGGGGGGGACTATGGTTACAGGAAAACACTGAATGCAGAACAGCCAGCCTCGAATAAAACTGCATAACGGATCGGAACAGCAAACTTCAGGGGAAAATAAAATTTAAAAAAAAAAAAAAAAGAAAAAAAAGAAAAAAAAAAATCAGCTTCAAGGCTGCCAAAACAGAGCCATTGATTCCAGAGTGTTTGATCCATTTGCATGCAGAGAGCTTGGCTTTGGTGCCGAGATGGAAATAGAGTCTTAATATAGCTGGAGAGAAAATATCCTCCTTGCACTCCTCTAACTGCACTTTGATAGGAAGCAGCCACAGAGCAGATGGTGCCTATATATAATCACCAGACCTATTATCCCAGCCTCTTTTAGTAATTTGAAGGATGTGATAACCACAAGGAGAGCAGCAAATATTCCCTCCCTCCCTCCCTCCCTTCCCCTGCTAAGAAAAATATCAAAAAAAAAAGGAAAAGAAAAAAAAAAAAAAAAGAGGAAGCTGTAATTATGGTAACAAATAAAAGAATTTCCAAATGAAGTAAATAACTATTTTGTGCACTGCTGCTTTAAACCAGAAGTCAAAAGTTAATTACATAGCAGTGTGTTACTGAGTCAGGAGAACACAGCGAATCCCTGCGCCGCGGGGAAGGAGACTGGAGTTGCTCCGGATGAATCCAAACCACAGCACTCCCGTCTCTCCTCCGTGCCCATTTCTCCACAGCTGCTGTTTGATGGTGGAGGGAAGAAGAGCTCACCTCTCTCCATTCCTTTACTTGCCACAGCCCAGAGCTGCACGGATTCAAAGCATGAGCGACAGGAAGGGGATTCTCTCCAGGGGTTCCTCACCCCGTGAAGATGCTCAGGAAAACATCACAAAATGGGATTCACATGATGTTGTGGAAAAGCAGGAGAGGTTTGAGGGGGGCATTTGTGATAAGCCCCTTCACAGACATAAGGTAATGGTGGAGGGGTGCTGAGGAGCGTCCCTGGCTCCCAGACGGAGCCCCTGGTCCCACATCGCTGGTGGCTCTGATGGTGATGCAAACTGTGGACAGGAACCCACAGTGCCCACGGGGTGATGGGAAAAGCAGAGCTTCCCTTGGGAAAGCACCAAGCTCCCATGCAACGAGTAACCACAGCCTGCTGCCCTCTCTGCCAGTATCCAACAGGCACCGAGCTGATCTGGGACTGGGAAGGTCCATCCATCAACAAAACCTTCGGGTCATCTCACATGGGAGACTGCCAAGGGTCTGAGGGGAATTACTGGGGATGTCTGACTGCTCCACAACCTGGAGAGCATCAATCAGCTGTGCTGGTGGCCTCTGTGCTGCTTCCAGGTCAGAAGCAGCATTCATTGGTGACAGGAATCCCAAGGACTGTAGGACACACACAGAACCACTGGTGCTGCCTCTAAACATTGAACCCCAACTCACCTGGGCTGCTCTAAGGAAAGGGGAGGTGGCACTGGAGCCACGGGCTTCAATCTCCCCCCCTCCTAACCTGCAAGTCAAGGATGGTATCCTACTCCCTCACCAGTGGACAAGCAACACACCAACAGCAACAGCAGGGCAGGCAGTCCCTGCCCTGAGTGCCCACAGCCTGTGATTGCTCCGGGATTTCACAAGCTGAGAGGGTGGGAACATAGAGGTTCCCAAATTAGGTGGCCTCATTCCAGCCAGGAAGCTGCAGAGCCATCGCTCTGGGAGTAGGGTATGTGAATTTGGGAGTGATGCTCTGTAAGATGTGAATACGGATCAAACCTCGCATACACCAGGTTTGGAGGAAGGAATGGTGTGATCCCAGAGGATTCATGTGCGACATCCTCTTTGGGGCCAGCCGCGTGTCACCACTGGCACCTGGGGTTCCCTCTCCTCCTCACCAGCCACACAGACCACCCCTTTTGTCAGCTCTGCCTTGCTAACCTCATCCTCTCAGAGCCATCCACATCCACCTCGAACCATCCACATCCCCCCCCCGAACCATCTACGTCCACTCAGAGCCATCCACATCCCCCCAGAGCCATCTGCATCTACCCAGAGCCTTCCACATCCCATTAGAACCATCCACATCCACCCAGAGCCATCCACATCCCCTCAACACCATCCACATCCACCCAGAGCCATCTGCGTTCCCCCAGAAGCACCCACATCTACCCAGAGTCATCCACAGCCCCCCAGAACTATCCACACCAACCAGAGCCATCCCTATCCCCCCAGAACCCACAGCTATTGGCAAGAAGCCTCTATCCCATGGCTACACAGCTGGGCATCCCTATCAGCAAATCTACTTGTGAACTGCGAGTCCCAGCTGAACAGAACAGGAGAATCACCCTCCCACATGTCTAAGGCCAAGGGTTGATGGGCTACTCCAAGTCACCCCATTACTCCTGTCTTTTTTTTCCCTTCCAGTGCAGAGTGTGATATTTGGAAGATGAGAGGTGGGCTGACTGGCTTTGGTATCAGTCTAGGATCCCCACAGAGACAACTGAAGGTGGGACCTCAGTATCATGTTGACGTCTGTTGGTCAACACAGTGAGAAAAGAGACCCTTTGGGAACAAAGAGGTGAAGGGAATGTGCCAAATCAGGCCCAAAGGAGGATCCAAACAGGCTGAGGCAGCTCAAGGGAAGTGAACTTGTTGCTCAAGTACCAATCAAAACACCAGGTCAGGAACAAATGAGCATGGCAACATGGATTCTGGAAGGTCACAGAGCAGCAGGCAGGGCCAGAACGATTTCCTGCCCAAAATGTCTTCAAAACATCTTCACCTTGAGCTCTTGAGAGCAAGTGCACAGCAGAGATCACAGAATGACTGAGGTTGGAAAAGTCCTCAAAGACCATGGAGTCCAACCACTTCCCCTGAACTGCCAAGGCCACCACTGATCCATGTCCTCAAGTGCCACATCCACATGTGTTTTAAGTTCCTGCAGGGATGGGGACTCCACCACTGCTCTGGGCAGCCAGATCCAGTGTTTGACCTTTTAGGTGAAGAAATTGTTCCTAATATCCAACCAGAACCTCCCCTGTCACAATATGAGGCCATTTCCTCTTGTCCTATCACCTGTCACTTGGACTGTGCGCTGGGGCTGCCGTGAGCTCTCCCATTTAGACAGACTAATTTTCCCAGCCCATATCTTGATGCTGCACTCCCAGGTCCCACACACCTGGGAGCAGAGAGCAACTCCAACAACCAGCCAACAACCACCTTAGGAGCTGACCTGGTCCCAGGGTGGGATGGCTCACCCGGACATCCTGCTTGGACACCAGGTCTGGGCAGTGTGGGAGCTGGGCCGATGGTGGGATGAGCACACACGGCTGGTCCATCGATAAAAAACATCCTGGCCAGCAAAGGAGCTCACAGAGGACGGGCACAGCTTGCTCTGCTTTGAGTTTGGACACCTCCCTGCTAACCAGAGAGTGAGGGACACAGCAAATGGAGCAGAAAAGGACCTTGGCTATAAAAACACTCAAGAGTAGTAGATCTTTCCCAGCACTGCTGATGCCCCAAAGACTGTTGCTCTTGCCCTCCACTACCACTTCCATCTCCAAAGCTTGATGGTCTCCAGGCTGAGGGTGGTGACTGTTCATCTCCTCACCGACACAGTGATGGTCTGCAGAGCTGTCCTGTGTCTTCCTGGGCCCAAGGGCTTTGAATTTATAGATGGTCCAGGATATCTGTATCTGCTGTTCAGAGCTGGCAAGGAAGACTGCAGGTGGAATCGATCTTAAGAGGTCTTTTCCAACCTAAGCGATTCCATCATTTTATGTTGTCTTCACTCACAGTCCTGTTTGCTGCTGTATTTATGTACATGGGTTTGAGAAAACAATTCTGTTCATGTCTGACCTTCTTGTACAGGATTTTAAGCTACAGAATTAGCAGGATTTTGTAGCACCGGGACCCTGGAAAAGTGGGTGACTTCTGGAAGTGTTCTCTGATGGTTATGAGCGACACTAGAGGGCATGAGCAAGGCAACAAATGCCCTCGTCTGCCACCACTGAAAAGCTCCAGTGTTTATTACAAGGCCAACGAGCTTTTCTCAGTCTATCAGTAAAAGAGAAGCAAAGCAGACGTGAGGGGTGTCCCCGGCTGGCAGGATGAGTGCCAGGCTGCCAAGTCTCAGCACAGCCAACTGAGGAACAAGTTTCTGAAGGTGATTCCCGACTGCAAGGCTAATCCATCCCTGGCAAGAACAGGACATTTGTTTGCTTCACTGTTGTAGACTCATTAAGACTCTTTCACTTTTACATGGTAATATATTTTGCTAAGTTTTCAGGGAGGAAATGTGTCACCCTGTGTAAGGCAAACACAGGCTGAGGACACACAGTCTCCTGCAGGTGCTGCTGCAGATTTACACAGAGGAGAATGACTTGCAAGCTGCCCATCAACCCCACACAGACCAGGGTGGTCCTGTGGGTTAAAGAATGTAGTTATCCCATTACCAAACTCAGTTGTATGACAGCACAGGGGAGGGAGGAAGAGTCAGAAAACCTACACTCCATTCATGGCAGTTGCTTTCTTGATGTGGTTTTTTCCACCTCAATTCCCTGATGACTGGGGGAGAGCTCCACCACATTCTTCTTCATCTCCACTCTCACTGGAGAGTCTGTAACTGGGGCAAATGTTGCCAAATCCAGCAAGTCATGGCACACACTCGTGTGCCTACGCACAGGTTGGCAGCTGCAAATCTGCCTGCAAGGCAGGATCAGGGAAACACAGAGCGGTTTGGGCTGGAAGGGACCTTAAAGATGATCTAGTCCAACCCCCTGCCATGGGCAGGGACATCTCCCACTAGCCCAGGTTGCTCCAAGCCCCATCCAACCTGGTCTGGAACACTTCCAGGGATGGGGCAGCCACAGCTTCTCTGCCCAACCTGTGCCAGGGCCTCACCACCCTCACAGCCAGGAATTCCTTCCCATTACCCAATCTAACCTGTCTCTAACCCTTTGACAGTTTGAACCTGGGTTGGGGTGCATGGAAGGAAGAAAGCAGATTTACTTCTTCTCTTCAGCTCTAGGAGAAGATAGACATTTTTCTTCTTCAGCACAAGGAGGTTATACAGGTGAGTATTTCTCCATCACTGCCCTGCTTGCTCTCCTATCTCTCCTTGGAGACAAGCAGCACCAGTTTTCTGGCAGAGGCTCCCATGGGAAGGGTGTAGCAGGCCTGAGCACCCAGCATCTTTGCCATTTGTGCAGGAGCAGAAGGGGGCTCCAGACTGGCAGACAGCTTTGCTGGTCCTCCCTGTTCCCTCACAGGGAAATCCAGGCAGCACAGAGACAATGAAACACCAAAGAGTCTGCAACACGCCTCCCACAGTCCCAATGCTGGGATTCCTCTGCAGGATATTCCCTACCCAAGTCTTTGACTGTATCTATCCATCACTGACTGACCTGTCACTTTGTGGTCCAAATGAGACCAGTGTACCTGCTCTCCCCCTTCTCAGCATATCAAACAACAGACTCTCCCTTGCCTCTGCACAGTTTCCATTCAAAGAGGGTGGAAAACACAGGAATAAGCTCTGCTGTGCTTCCACTTGACCACCAGATCCTGCCATGCCACCAAATCGTACTCAGGTGGCACCAGTCACACAGGAGTAGGGGAGGAGCTGGAGTCCCCATGCAGGAAGCTGTTGCCAGCTTTGAAAGCTGCTTTCCCGTGTCCTTTTGGAGTTCCCAGGCCCTGTGTCCACTGCAAAGATGTTGTGCAATTCCAGGGTTTTGCAACCATCACCTGACCCGGCTGCGGAGTCGGGATTCCAGGTTTCACCCCATCCCACCATGCTGGAGCAGCTCTGGCCTCCTGCCCGCCCGTGCTCCCGAGCCCATGCCAAGGCTGCCTTTACTCCTGGCACACTAAAGCCTGGTTTAAAGTGGCAGCTCAAGCTCTGCAGGCCAGGCTGAGAAAGCAGTGAGAGAGATGCAGTGGATGGGAAGGAACACATGAACGTCACAGAATGCCAGAATGGCTTGGGCTGGAAGGGTCCTTAAAGCCCATCTCGTTCCAACCCCCTGCCATTGGCAGGGACACCTTCTAGTACACCAGGTTGCTCCAAGCCCTGTCCAACACACTGAACACTTTCAGAGTGGGGCAGCCACAGCTTCTCTGGGCAAACTTCCATCATTTTGGGTGAATCCATGTCCTCAGATCACTCCAGACCCAGACCCATCACTCAGGATGTGGATTTCCTTGTGGGATCATCATTACCGTGGTAAATACAGTGTGACTCCTTCAGAGCTCTCCAGACTTGTCCTGCAAAGGCTGGAGAGCTCCAGCAACATCTCCTCAAGCCTTGGCCAACCCTTGTCAGAGCTGGACTAATCCTGAACCAAATCTCCAAGTCTGGGTCTAGGACAGCACAAAGCAAACTATCACATGAGCTTCATCACCCATATTCAAGCCCTGTGCCATGACAGTGTTACAGCTAATTATGCCACGCCACCAGAAGAAAGTATCTCAGGCAAGATCACCACATTAGCTCCTCTGGGAAAGTCTTTGCTCCATTTTGGCATCAGGAACAGGCAGTGTCTTTGTGGGCACAGGTCTGGGAAGGTCATCCCTGCAGGGTGTTGCTGGATTAAGTCCCTGCCCACATAAACACCTCCAAGTAAGAGGGAGAATTCAAAACTCATAACAACAGTAAAACCTAAACAAACAGTAAGGATTTGAGGGCTTTGCTTTGGAATAAAAGATTAATAGATGTATTGATTGAATTGAGGGGCTGGGACAAAGGCTGACAGTTGTGTTTATTTTTTAGCATCTATCTGTGGACTCACCGGGCTCATGTCCGAGCAAACACTGCACTAAGGAAGTTTATAAACTAACACATGAAGTGTGGTTGGGTCACCTCCAACTCAGCCCAGGCGTTTTCTGAACATGGTGCCACCAAAATACATCTGCAGGAGTTACAACAGCTTTCCATGTAGGACTAGACTATGACTAGCACGGGAATCTGTGGCAAAGGAAGCAGCAGAGATGGAGGAGGGACACACTATTCAAGCAAAAGACCAGGTAAAGTGTAGGGCTGTTGGCAGATCAGGCACTGCTGAGTAATTTGGCTGTTGCCTCAGTTTTAGCACTTTGTGCCAATGCTTGGGGACCCTGTGGGGCAAGGGATGGGTCACTGTGTCGCCTGAGAGCTCAGTCTGAGCACAGAGAGGCTCAAACAAACACCAGGGTTTTTTTAAAAAGAGTCCTTTGAGATGTAACACATCTTGCAAAGCTCCAGCCACTGTCAATGATTAACCTGCTGCACCCACCACACCTCCCTGCTTCCAGATCCTGACATGAGAAACCAGATCCCACCTGAAGCCAGCTTCTTCTGCTGCCTCCCTGCTGCGCAAAACCTCCAAAATGCCAGCCATGCAAAAATCATATGTAAAACCACCCCAAAAAATAATCCTTGGAGAGGTTTAACAGACCAACATTCATGGTCCTTCTCATCCTGCACCCTTGTGAAGCCTTTCCCATGCAGCTTGGTCTCCCTGAAACAGCTCTGCAGTGCAGGGTCCAGCTCTTGGAGAAGCTGAATAGCACCCAGTCTCACAGGAGATGGGGCTTCACAGACTGGGGATGAGGTGGGCAGGGTGTTCTGAGTCCATGGAGAATCTGGGACCCTTCTGCTAAATCCCCATGTGCCTGCCCAAGGATGGACACTGGAGAGGCAGGAACCAGGGTGCTACAGCAATAAACCCAGAGCTGTGTTTCCTATCCTAGTTGATTTGAAACACCACTTTAAAAGAAAGCAATTATTACAAGAGAGGGAAAAACCCAGAAGCCTTAAGTGACCATTTTAAAGCTTTCAGCTCTTTAATTGTGGCTTTCCACATGCTGATAGAGAAACCAGTGCCCTCGCCACAAGGAGCCTCCTTCTAAAGTGCTCTCTGCATCCCTGATATCTAGGGAGATGCCAACAGAGCATCCTGGAGAGAGACCTTGTGAACATCCCAAAGGGAAGGAGGATGTCCAGCCCTGTAGGTGAGGTGGTGGTAGTTACCCAAGGACAGTGAGGAAGGTGTGACAGCCCTTCACACAGGGAGCGGATGGGCAGAGATGCTGCCAAATCCCGTGGAGACGGCGCTTTGTTCCTTTCTCCCAAGGATGGCTCAAGGAATCAATGGCTGCTTTAAAAACCAGTTACAGCTGCACTGCATCTTCACACAAAACCAGGGATAGATCTCCAGTTGTGGTGCTCTGCAGCACCTCCAAGTGTCAGAGCCTTGGGCTGGGCTCTGCACTGTCCATTAAAGCCTGGGAGGGCCTCCATGATGGAAGAACTATCCAACTCTCACAGAAAACACCGGGAACTGTCCATCTAAACCCCTCAATCACCACCAGCTTCACAACTCTAAGCTCTGCAGACACAAGGGAATGTTTTCAGATATGCCCTGAACATGGTGTATCCCAGACCTACTTACAAAAAACAATGCCTACATTCAATGCCCCAATCCCATTTCCTCCCAGTAAGTCCCCAGTGCACTTTTGGACTTGCCTCAAGTCCCCCAGTTTACTTTTGGACACCAAGCATCAGCCCCCTGCTTGCTTTAGGAAATCTTGAAAGGTGAACTGCAAATCTACATGGAGCTACATGAAATACAAGGGGCTCCCTTGGATAACACACATTGGCTGTTTTTCCCTTCCTCTCCAGCTCCCAAGTCTTTATAACCCTACAAGGACTAGAGAAAAATAAAAAAACCCAAACAGGCCAAGCAGGAAATAAAAAAGCAGGTGAGGAAAGGAAAAAAAGAAAAACAAAAAGGAGTTTTCTATGGCCCAGATGAGTTTAGCCCCCCCTGCTAACCACGGCAAAGCAGCAATTCCTAGTGGGATGGGGGGAGCTTCCCGTGGGTACTCACTGGTGCTTGTGCTAGTGCCGATGGTGTTGATGGTGGTGGGGACGGAGGAGGAGGAGTAGAGGGGCAGGTGGCCGTTCTCGCACGCCAGGTTTTTGTCCTGCCAGCTGGAAGCGCTGACGCTTATTCCCGAGTCTCGAGAGTTCTGCCACCCGTTGAGTTTGTCGTCGGAGTTCTGTCTTTGGTGATAGTAGTGAGCCTGCCCGTAGTCCACCGAGTCCGAGCGGCCCCTGCCCTGGCCACCGAAACCTCCTGACGTGCGGTCCTCCAGGTGGTTGAGCCACATGGCCAGGGCGCTGCGGTCCTCCAGGGAGGTGGCGGGGTGGATCAGGGCGTAGGACAGCAGCTGCCGGCTCTCCTCGATGTGCTGGTTGTGCTCGATGGAGTGCGCCAGGATTTTGGGCAGCAGTTTCATGTACTCGACCTTCGCCTCGATGTTGCCGGGCTTCAGCAGAGGCAGGTGGGTTAACAAGAGGGAAATCACTTTATCCTTGGATTCCTGTTGCCACTGGTTAATGATTCCTGTTGGAGGAATAGCGGGGGGGAAAGAAAAAAGGAGATAATTGAGAGACTGGCAAACAGAGCTAATTAAGATATAAATAGAACGTGGCAGGGTAAATCCAACGTGGGATTTCTGCATCCAAAGGGATGTCTGCACGTGTGAGGCCACTGCGTGAACATCTCCCGGGGAAGCTGGTCACCACCCTCTGAAAACCATGGTCATGGCCAAGTGTGCCAAACTGGATGCCAAAAGTTACCAGATGTTCCTGAAAATCACTAAAAAAAGCCAAACTAACCCAGCTCTGCAGCCACGCAGCTCCACTGCTGTTGTTCTAATGTTAATCACAGCCAAGATTTGGCCCAAATTTTTCCATATTGTTGGAGATGACAGAAAATACCACAAAAAAACACTTTGTGGATAATGTCAACCTTTTAAAAGTATTCATTGGAAAATGGAAAAGGTCAAGATTCAAACAAGATAACACAGGTTAGAGCAGAGGAGGGAGAAGGGAAGAAGCATCCCAGCAGGAGGGCAATCACCCATCCAGGGTGTTGATCCATTCACCAGCCCCAAAGTTATGGAGGGAAGGGCTGAGCTGAAGCAGCCCCAGAGCTTCTTGTTCCTTTCTTAGCTCACTGCAGACAGAAGAGGTTTCAGAAGACCAGACAAAAAAGACCAAACATAAGGTTTAACTTCAAAAATACACAGAAAGAAAAATCAGGGAATTACAGACCGGTCACTTTACTCGAACTCCTGGAAAACTGATGGAACAAATAATGAAACAACCTATTTGTAAGCACTTAGAAGATAACAAGATGATAAGTGACTGCCGACACCGATTTGTCAAGAAAATTTAATTTCCTTCTGCGACAGAGCAACTGGCCTGTGAATAGCTGGGGGAACAGGCTGAGCTGTATATCTTGATGTTCATTAGGTGCTGCCACACGAGGCTCCCTCAGCAGCACAGCAGAGAGGAACGGCTCTAATGTGGGCACACAACTCATCCGAAAAGCACATGGAGGGAGTCGGGGGTGGTGATTCACCCTCACACTGGGAGGATGTGCTGAGCAAGGGGCCTGTCCCAGCCCTGACACCACCCAGCACGTCATCATGATATGGGTGAAGTGATAAATACGTGCAATGTGCAGGTATTGTGGTCAGAGAAAGGACAACACTCCAGGAAACTGGATTAGAAGTCAAACAATGCTGAGGACCTGAGGGAACGGCTGGAGCTGCGTCAGGGCAGGGTTAGGTTGGATATCAGGAAAAGGTCCTTCCCCCAGAGGGTGGTGGGCACTGACCAGGCTCCCCAGGGCAGTGGGAACAACCCCAAGGCTGCCAGAGCTCAAGCAGCGTTTGAACAACGCTCTCAGGGACAGGGTGGGATTGTTGGGGGTGTCCTGTGCAGGGCCAGGAGTTGGACCAATGTTGGTCTCTTCCAACTCAGGATATTCTATAGTTCCATGAGACTTGGAGAAAAGTTGGGAAAAAGCAACTGCATTAAGTAGGCAAAAACAGCTGGGTGCAGGTGGAAACACATCACTGTGCAGCACAAGTGGGGAAGGGCCTGAGTCAGGAAGCACCGCAGGCTGAACATCAGTCAGAACACTGTGTTAACACCGCGCTGCACATCAGACCTGCTCCTGATGCCCAGGGAAATGGTGGAGTCCCCATCTCTGGAGGGATTTAAAAGCTGTGTGGATGCTGCACTTGAGGGCATGGGTCAGTGGTGGCCTTGGCAGTGCCAGGGGAACGGCTGGACTCCATGACCTTAGAGGGTTTTTCCAACCTAAGTGGTTCAAACTGCAGCAAAGGTGGAATGAGTTTGGACATGAAGAACTGCCTTCCATCGAGTTGGATGGCCTGTGACATTGTGGAATCTCCATCACCAGAAGTTTTCCTGAAAAGCTTATGCAAACCCCAGCCAAGGATAGCTCAGGATATATGCAGACCACCCGACTGACAATTCCCAGCCCCAGGACAGTCTCTCCTCCAGCGCTGACCAAATCCCTTCAAACTTCCAGCCCCTGTAGCAGGCTGTGCCTAAGGATACCCCAGCTGAATCATCTGGTGGAGAAGGACTTCCTCATGCTTGCTTTAAACCCACTGCCCAAAACTGCACCATGTGAAATTCTGAGTTCTCATGTCAATAAAAAAAAACCCCAAAACTTTACGTTCTCCCTCCCTGTCTTCTGTCTCCTATCCATTCTGTACAGGAAGCTGCTCCAAATCACTGATTGTCCCTATATCCTCCATGGGTCTGGTTTTGAGCTACAGCAGCTGAACCCACAACAGTGAAATGCAGATCTCGACATCCATCTGTAGGATCATGGAACAGAATCACAGACTATCCCAAGTTAGAAGGGACCCACAAGGATCATCGAGTCCAACTCCTGGCCCTGCACAGGACCATCCCCAAGGATAACTTCCATCATGTGCCCTGAAGTGTTGTCCATACACTCCTTGAGCTCTGTCAGGTTTGGTGCTGTGACCACTTCCCTGGGTTCGGATTTGCTCTTGGGAAGACCCAGGAGTTTAACTTGATCCTCGTGGGTCCCTCCCAGCTCGGGATATTCCATGATTCTGTGATTCTATACAACCCATGCTGAGCCCACCACCAGAAGAGGGCTCTTACAGTAAGGCCTTTTCCCACTTAGGACCAAGCCCTGTTCCTGGGCACAGCTGCAGTGGCGAGCAGCACCCACCGTTCCAGCTTTGCCTTCCCAGTTCCAAAGTGTGCAACCATTTTAATAGGAAGCCACTAGATGGCTTGCTGGAAACGCCGGCGGCTCTCCTTGGAACTTTCTGCAGTGGTATTTACTTCTCCACAGACCTACCCCTCTCCTCCAGAGCTGCTTCCCAAGACGGCGTGCCCGAGCTGTCTCCTGCCGAAAGGAGAACAGGACACAACGTGGCACGGCTTTGGTGGAGAAGGAAATGCTTTGTTGCAGCAGAAGTGACTTTTTGCTGCTCTGGGTGTGCTCTCGTGCCTGTGGGAATGCTGTGAGCTTGTTTTGGTGCTCAAAAATGGGATTTGGGAAAGCAATGCTCAGCCCAAGCGAAGCTGTAAAACACAGATGGGTGTAGCAGGACTCAAGGTCCACCAGAGCATCTCCGTATTTTCCATATGCAGATGTCAGTGCTACAGTCAAAGCTTCCTGCTGGGATTAATATGATTTATCTGTTCCCTCTCTCTTGGCCAGTGGGTGGGTTGAAAATGTCTTATTTTCTCCCATGCTCCTGCAGACAGGGATGTCACCCATTCCCTTATCACCCCGGTGGGCTGGTTTGGCAGTGCTTTTAGGCTGGCACAGCCAAACCCCAGCCTGGCACCAGCTGGGATTTTGCAGCAGCTTGGACAGACTGAGCAATCAAAGACCATTAAAAAAAGGCCTGCAATGCACTGCTCAAAGAAGTCAGTGCCACTTGTACATGGGAGCAAAACATGCGCAGAAAAAGCAGCTCCTGGTGTGAACTGGGTGCAGGGGAGGAGGAGGAGGAGGAGGAGGAGGAGGATGGGGGAGGCAGGTGGCCATGGCTGGACTCCTCTTCCTCACACTGGGGAGAGCTAAGTGTGAAGGTCACCACTGGAGAAACACAGGATGGTGCCAGAGGTGCTTCTTTGGAACCCTGTCTCAGACCCCCAGGAGATTTGGGGGTTTAAACCACAACCCCAAAAGATGGAACACTGACCTCAAAGCTTGTGGCTGGTGATGGACTCTGCTCTTCCCTGCCCCAGCCCGGGCAGGAGCTGCTCTCCTGCTCAGCCAGGAGCAGGATGTGCACAATTACAACAAAAATGGAAAATAATTAGATCTGAAAGAGGTTTGGCTCTCTCTGAGATGGGGCGGAAGGTCAGGCTTAATCCCATCTGCCAGAAAATAGAGGGATCTAGAAAGGGCAGCACAGGAGGGGGAGAGCTGGAGCTGACTGTGGGCAAGGGGAGAGGGGCTGGCGACCCCCAAAGCCCCTCTACACCCTGTCCCTGAACACAGGAGCTCCTGTTTCAGCTCCCCACCTGCTCCCATGTGCTCCTGGCCATCTGGGATATCTCAGTATCTCATCCTTTACTGCCAGAACAAGCGCTCCAGGTCAGTTAAGACTAGGAAGTGTCCTGGATTTGGGGTTCCACATCCCACGGTCTGACACAATACCTGTGGTAGGTCACACTAATCACCTTAGAGCCTCATTAGTTCCCCTGGGTCCTGCTTCAGGGATGCCTGGTGCTTCCCATCGCAAGGATTTCACTGCTCTGTGGAATGTCACGACTACTGGTGTTTGCAACAGGCAAATCTGAGCACAGAGGGAGCCTCAAAGTCAGAAACTCCCCCCTGCGGCCCTGAAACCCCCCAGAATCCCTGTCCTGCCTGTTGCTGTCATTGCACCAACATGAGCTAAAATAACAACTGACCACGGGCACCCCAAGGAGCCAGCTCTCATCCCAGCCCTGTACTGGGAAGGGATGGGACTTGCTGGTGCCCCCAGTGCAAAAAATCCCAATTTTTATTATGGGACATTTTGTTGGGTGAGAAGCTGAATGAGGGTGGGACATGAAACTACCTTCTACTGTAGGATTACTTAACCAACAGGATTTCGCTGCTAGACAGCCCAGCTGATGCGTGTGCAGAGTGCCTGTGGATAAATCCAGCTCCAAATATAGCTGGGTCCTGCTTCCAAGGCTGAAACCTGTGCTTGTGCTATGAATAGGAACAACACTATCCCCAAAACTGGGGCTTTCTGGCTGGAGAAACAAGTGATGTTTGTCAATTTATTAAGCTCTCATAGGATTTCTCTGTCACAAATCTGCTTAATTACTGCTGGATCCCTGCAAACTGTTCACTGCCTCCATGTCTGGTGGCGATGGATCCACCTCTAACACTGCACTGCCTGGGGGGACCTTCCTGCCTTTACTCTGAACCTTCCTCCTGAGGGACGACTGGGTTATTTCAGCCACCACCGAGGCACACGGAAGCTCCTGAAGCTGTTGATGCTCTACCAGGAACACTCACAGTTTTCCAAAGGTAAAACCAGCCTGGATGGACAAAGGCAGGGATACACACACTCCCTGCAAAAACCAGCATGGATAGATAGCACCTTGATGCCAGCATTTACCAACTCTGAAGTACCAAACTGCACGGTTTTGCCAGCAGACCTCTGGTCCCCACTTGGAAAACACCAACCCTGCCCGGAGGGGTGGCCAAGGGGAGCTGTCACAGCACAGGCACATCAACACCGGGCTGTTCAGCCTGGAGAAGGGAAGGCTCCAGGGAGACCTGAGAGCCCATTCCAGTGCCTAAAGGGGCTCCAAGAAAGCTGGAGAGGGACTGTGGACAAGGGATAGAGGGACAGGACAAGGGGGAATGGGTTCCCAGTGCCAGAGGGCAGGGTTAGATGGGATATTGGGAAGGAATTCCTGGCTGTGAGGGTGGGCAGGCCCTGGCACAGGCTGGCCAGAGAAGCTGTGGGTGCCCCATCCCTGGAAGTGTCCAAGGGCAGGTTGGACGGGACTTGGAGCAACCTAGGCTAGTGGAAGGTGTCCCTGCCCATGGTAGGAGTTTGGAAACAAATGATCTTTAAGTTCCCTTCCAATCCAACCCATTCCAGGATTCCATGATTATGCTGACTGGGGTTTTGACAAAGCGGGAAAGATGAATGATGGGCAGTTTGTGAGCTTCTAATCAACAAGAGTTGATTAACACTGAAAGTGTTTCAAACATGGCCCAAGGATTTTCCAAGTGACAGAGAGGACATTCACACAGCAGGCTTGGTATCACTGCTCCTCAATGCTAAGTCAGTGAATTCAAGGGCTCCAGTTGTCAGCAAAGTGCCCTTAAATTCCTATTTTATTATGCCCTTGTTTTCAGTTTAACAAAGTTTTCCATAAAAAGTTCTCAAAAGCCCATTCAGATGATTTGTCCAAGCAAGTAATGACCAAGAGATGGAATCACAGAATCAGTAAGGTTGGAAAAGACCTCGAAGTTCACTGAGTCCAAACATTAACCAGATGTTCAAATCCAAAGGGCACTCTCCAAGCACTGTCCCAGAAGGGCTGAAAGGAGCAGCACTCTCAGACAGAGGCAAAACAGGAGCTTGGACTAAAAATTTAGGCTGGGATCCCTGAACTTTCCAAGTGACAAACTGCAGCATTAGGGACCGGAGGGAGGTACTGGGTGCTCCTGGATGGCAACCAAGTGCTCCTAGGGAAGGATGATGCTGAGGTCTTTGTGTCTTGGATGTCCAAGAGCAAACCAGAAATCCAATCCGTGCTCAGGCAGCTGCAATCTGCTTCAAGCAAGTCTGAAATCGGCGGCCACAGAGCAAGCGACGGCTATTTCTGGGAGGGCAGGAAGGTTTTTTCAAGAGGCTTCCTCAGCAGCTCCCAGAAGAGTTTCCCATTGTTCGCTGCTTCCTGGATTATCGCTGTGGCACCGGCTCTGGGCAATGGGCAGAGCTATGTGGAGGCACCCACGTTTTTTGTCAGAGGCAGAAACACCACCACTTGGACTCCTCCTGCTGCGTAAAGACCCAGCAGCACATCGCTACCCACCGGCTTCTCCACATACCCACGGGAGATGCTGCACTTCCATCAAAATAACACAGATCTGCGGAAACCGAGGCCATCTCCAGTCAGCCCTGGGATCTCACACCTATTCCAGCTGCTGGGTGCCCTCAAAGGGGCAAAAGGGGTCAAGAAACCTGACCCTGCATATGAACACAGCCCAACAACCTCTGTGTGGCCAAAACATCATCTCCCAGTGAGCAGACACCAAAAGACAAACCTCAACCCTACAGCTACCAGACACTTGCTCCAGTGGCTCCCGAGCACTTCAGTTTGCCTTCCTTTCCAATTGAATTTATCCATTTTAAGACTGAATTTATCTGGCTTCAGATTCTGAATTAAATGATCTTTAAGATCCCTTCCAACCCAAACCGTTCAGTGATTCTACGAGCTGGGTGGAGAGACCAAACCCCACCTCACACAGGGTGGGTTGTGGCAAAATTAAAGCAGGAAAGAAAAATATTACGAGATTTCACCCACAAGCCTGAATTTGCACAGACTGTACTGACCAAGGGCAGGCTGCTGCCAGTCCCAGCCTTCCCACAACTGGATTTGCTGGTCTGTGAGATGGTCCAGCTCTCCACCATCCATCACACAAATCCTCTCTCCAGCAGTGCTGTGGCTGTGAACCTCTGCCCTGGCTCCTGCTGCAGCAGCTCAGCTGAAGGTGAACCACAGAGCATTTCCAGCCAAAGGGATTTAAATTCCTATTTGCAGTAATTAGCACCTGCACACCAGCCCAGTCACAAATACTTTGTTTGGGCAAATTTACATCATTCACTCCGTAAATCAACCTCATTCAAAAGGCCAACATTAAGGAAAACAAAGTGAGAACCCTGTTGGAAACTCTCTGTACCCCTTCCAGAGCACATCAATACCCTCACTGCTGAAGCTGGCAGCCTTCTCCCTCCACCAGAGGCCAAATTATCAGAATTTCAGCATGTGCCTCCTCGTTATTGCTACTGAGACTAATTAATAAAAGGAAAAAAAAAAATCTCAGTGATAAAGGTGATTGCAGACCTGCCAACAGCACAAGGCAGAGGGATAAGCTGACACCGAAACGCCGGTGAACCTGAATCCTCCTCATCTCACCAAGGCAGATGCAAACCCATGGCTAACATGGGGAAGAAGACACGGGTGATGATTCCCAGCACCCCTATGTCCATGAGGCTGCAGCGGGGTGTGTAACCCCCACCAACCTCCCACGGCTACGCCCAGCAGGTGTGAGTTTATAATTTAAGCCTGTGCTGGCGCTGACCTCAGCACGGGGCGGGGGCACCTAATCCCACACGTCTGAAGGCAATGGGAGCCGTGCCAGGCAGCATCCTGCCTGCTGGATCCGGCACCCGGGGCTGCCTGGCACCTCCCGTGACTCCGCGCTGCGGCGCCCGGGACAGGCCAGCTCTGCATCCTGGGAATGGCTTCCTCACAGGTCTCCCCCCCACAGATAGCACAGGATTTGGCAGAGGAAAAGCCAGGAAAACCCTGTAGCTGGATTTTTGCTGTCATTCCCTCCCATGCAGGTCTAACAGCCTGACCTGTGGAGAAATTTGGGAAGCAGTGGCGAAGCTGTTTTCCAAAGGAAGAAGCCTTGGCTAGGAGATGGGAACAACCAGAAGACCTGCAAACAAGCCCAGGACACCAGGAGGGCTTGAAGGCTGCGACTGGTGGGAATCAGGACTTTACGCTTCTCCTGGAGCACCCACCCTAACAGCTGTGAACCTCCAGATCCAAGGTGCTCAGGGTCATCCCAGCTTCTCCAGTCCATAAGGATATAAAAAGGCAACCACAGAATTGCTCTTTCCCTGTCTGGTCACTTCCCTGTGCAGATTTAAGTGCTGACAACCACTCTGAAGGACAGATAGAACTTTTGCCCATCAGCCCCCGTGAGGGGAGCACAGACAGACAGCAGTCTGTGCCTTGCATCACACGAGGCAAGTGCACCATCTCCCTTCTCCAGCGTTCACATCCCTCCTTGCATCCTGGCTCTGTCACGGTGCCAAGGAGCACTGGCACTCGATGGAAAACTTGCCAGTGGTGCTCTGCAACCTCTGGGTTCACATGGTGCTGGCTCTCCTCCGTGTTCCCAGCAGCTACCTCACACTCTGGGAGGCTAAAAATACATCGAGTACTTTCCTAATGTTTCTTTTCCACCCGAGCGGCCGCGGGAGAGAAGCTCCAAGCAGGAAGGGAGGTGAACACACCAGAGTGGATGCAGGGAAGAGAGGCCAGAAAAATGGAGCAATAGGCACAGAATGTCCTGCAAAACAAGGCGGCTGGGGAAGTCCCTGCTGCAGACAACACCGGTTCCCCGGAAAAACAAAGGCCAGTACCACACAGCCGTAAAAAGCAAAGCACTTCTGACCATAGAGCAGGATGTAAGGCCAGGCTGGACAGAGCTCGGAACAACCTGGTCTAGTGGAAGGTGTCCCTGTCCATGGCAGGGAGGTGGAATGAGGTGATCTTTAAGGTCCCTTCCAACCCAAACCGTTCTGGGACTCTATGACTCAGCAGACAGCAGCACAGAAGAATTCAGCAATGAGCACCTTCTCCATCTTTAATGGCTGAGATTAAGAAGCTCCATGTGAATTAATTCCCTGTAATTAGTGTCCCTTTCACTTGTTAAATGTAACAGAAAGAATTTAGTCCCTGAAAACAATTCTGTGCCAAAGACACAGTCTTTTGCAACTGCTCCCTGCATCCCCTTGCGTGCAATGGGCAAGTCCTTCACCACCCATTGCCCAGGTATCTCAAAGTCACTCCACTTTTGATGAACAATCCATTTCATACAATCTTGGAATAGTTTGGGTTGGGAGGCACCTTAAAGATCATCCAGTGACACCCCCCTGCCATGGGCAGGGACACCTTCCACTAGCCCAGGTTGCTCCAAGGCCCGTCCAACCCGACCTTGAACACTTCCAGGGATGGGGCAACCACGGCTTCTCTAGACAACTCTTTCAACAGTTTCTTACAACTCCAAAGCCAGGCTAAGGAGATGTGACCTTGGCAAGCAACTTCTGGGGAAAAAAGAACCCTTTTCCCCAAAAAATCTTTATGGGGGTAAGACATGGGCCCTACTCGAGTTGTTGCCCTTCTGAAGGTAGTTCTTGGGCAGCAAGTTCAGCTGTTTATGACTGGCACTCCCCTCTTCATCAAGCTCTTCAAAGCAACAGCATTCCCACTAAGTCTCAGCAGTAGCTGGGCATTTCAGCACTGAAGACAGGCTCAAAGACAACCCCCAAAGAGATCACAGAATCATTTAGGGTGGAAAAGACCTCCAAGAGCATCGAGTCCAACCTGTGATCCATCACCACCTTGTCACCCAGCCTAGAGCACTGAGTGCCATGTCCAGTAATTCCTTGCACACCTCCAGGGATGGGGACTCCAACACCTCCCTGGGCAGCCCCTTCCAATGCTTTAAAACCCCTTCCATGAATAAAATGCTTCCTGAGAAGAGATCCTGAGATCTTCTCACCCCATCACCCCAAACAGGCTGATGACCCCTCACCAGCAGACAGGGCAGGGCAGGGAGCTCAGCACTCTCCATCCAATTTGCAAACTCAGAATGGGAGCAGACATCCATTATTTTCGTCAGACGCAGAACAAACTGGGATATCCCTCACCAAAACATCCCTTAACTCCTGCTGAGAGCCACAAGGAGAGGGAGCACAGCTCCACTGTGAATAGAAATAAGTAAGATTTTCTTATTTTTGCCACTATTTTCCCTCCACCTCCCGAGCCTGCCAGAGCTCCAGTCATTAGGAGGCTGTTTGTACAAACCCAGATGTATTTTTAGCACCGGAGAATCGCATGGCACAATCATTAAGGAGCTTCTGCAGACAGCAACAAGAGCAGGGATTTTTCCTTCTCTAAATTGGCTTCAGCCACCACAGTTTTCAGCCCAAAGCAGACTTTCAGGAAATTCAGAAGGAGAGGGGAGTCTTTTTCCATGACATATTTAATACCGAGCTGAAGAACGCTCGATTTTCACACTGTGCATCCGATGGGAGGTTTTATGGATTTGTTTTCTAGGCTGTACTGTTGCACACTTTTGCTACGGAGCATAATACCGTGTATTATCACAACACTCCCTAGCAACAGGACTTTAATTTAGTGCAGAGATTTCAGCATTTCACTGACTCAGAGCAAAGATGACACGCTGGGAAACCTTATCAAAAGCCCCACGGGTGCCAAGGGAACCTACACTGCATGAATGATGGTATTCCATCTCCGCAGCGTGACGCGGCTGGCACTGGCACGGAGAACATCCTGGGAAAGAGGAATTTGCTTCCCTGATTTCAAAAGCCACAGTCCCAGCCAGAGTGGTCTCGTGGAGTGATGTCTACATTGATGAGAGTGGTGCTGGAGGGTGGGAAAGAAGAGTGAAAACCCAGCAAGTTCTGTCTGATTGCTCAGTGCTCAGACATAAAAATGTGGGATGTGGTCTGGTGTCAGAAAAGAGAGCTCAAAGCCAGGTGGGGCATGAGCAAGGATGAGACACCATCTCCTGCTTTTCACCCAAAGGCCAGCAGGAGGGCAGACATCTGGCAGATAAACTAATCAACCTCCTGTGAAAGCTGTCCTGAAGAGTGAAGCCAACCTGATGCCAGACATGGAGGCACAGCACCAGCTTCCCTTTACTTGCTGGAGCCCACAAGCTCCTGGGCACCACAGGCATCCTGCTCCCAAGCCAAAGATGGGAAGGATGGACTTTGGGAAGTGCAGTAAATAGTGCCAGGGTCCCAGCTGACCACAGAGGTGCAGAAGCCCCGTGAACAGTATGGACACCATGAGGTGAGGTGTTCCTCCACTGGGGCAGGAGAGCAGGAGAAAGCAGGAGCACCATCCATGGGTGGGTGGAGCAAGGCTAGCACAGCAGAAACGACTCCAAAGCCCTGTCCCTCTTGGACAGCGGAGTGGAGGGGAATCCATCAGCCCTTGTGCATGCAGCGAGGAGACAGAAATATCAGAGCAGCCGTGCGAGGTCTGAGGGACGAAGATATCCCGATGAGATCCTGGGTCATCAAGTGGCTTTTGCTGGCTGCTGTGCGAAGGCAGCGGAGCTCAGCCGGCCTGCAGAGGCAGCCGGGCCCACGGCACTGGGATGGGTCAGCAATTAAAAGCACCATCAAAGAAGGGTATGAAGATTGGCTTCAGGAGGTCCCATCGCTCCTTGGAGCCCGCGGGCTCAGTCACGGCAAAGCTCTGCCGGTTTTGCTGCTTCTGGAACCTGGGGTACAGGTGGGAAATGAGTTCACAGCCTGCTCTCACTGACACTGGGGTTATGCAGCCCTCAAATCCAGATTTTCAGTGGAATTTCTCAGGATGCAGGAAGCCAAAGAAATAAAACATGCGGTTTCTGTATCTCTTCTTTGAGCCCAATCCATAAAAACACCTCAGTCTTCCCGGCTTTCAAGGAGCAGATGACAGGCACAGCCACAAGCAGGGAGGAAATACTCCTCTGACTTCTTAATTTCAATTGAAAAAAGCCTTTTAGCAAAAGTTCAATTGAAATGCAGATAAGTTTCCTTCAAAGGCTAAAAAGAAATACATATATAAAAAAAAAATTATCTGAATGTCATAACGGTGTTGCCTAAAATGGATAAAGGATTTAGAAGGGGGAAAAATAATACTAAAAATAAGTTATGAAGAGTATGTAAGGTATTGATATACAGCACATGGTTTAAACTGTTAATCATTGAACAGATTCCAGTATAAAAATAAAGAGACTGAAGCTGCACATAATGGAGGAGTTGGTCTATTTATAAACTTCTCTGTGCAAAGGGCAGCAAGGGCCAGGATGAGCCAGCAGTGGAGGCAGAGGGACACTGCTACAGAACCCGCATTTGAGGGAAAATAAACAGGGCTTTTATTATTATTATTATTATTATTATTTTTTAAAGCGTTGTCAACAAAATCCAACTGGGTTGTCCAGGAGCCTGTGTGCCCTGGCCATGTGAGCAGCATTTCCAGCCCTGGCATGTGACAGCTCTTCCCAATTTAGCCAGTAACTGACTCCCTCTGACCTGTAATAACACCGCTCCCAAATTAGAGCCTTCAATTTGACTTGGCTCTGGTCCTTCCCTCCCAGCGACATAAAGCATCCTTTTTCCCCCCTCTCTCCCTGAACATTTCTAATCCCATCCTTTTGCACTGCCCAACTCAAACTCCCATTTAGCCTTTTCCTACTTTTTTTTCGGAGGAGCGTTGCGGGAGGGACAAAGGGATGCAGGCAGCAAAAAGGGCAGGGAAAAAGCCTGGTGGAAAAACACCAAGAGACAAAAAAAAAAACAACAACAAAATCAGACAAAAATTCCAAGTTGGTGACATTCAGCTGGAAAAGCTCAATGACTCACATGCAAATAAAATCTGCCTAAATTCACTGCTGCATGACGCAGGCCACTGGCTTTGGCATGAAAAAGGCCGGGATGAAATCATCCGCAATTAAATGGGAGCTTGGAAGGCTGCGGGAGCCGCCGCATCAGCGCGGCTCCCCCGGCTTCATAGGGAACACAAAGGAAGGAAGTTCAGCGGAGTGAGAACATCCCCCTTTTCCCCTCCTTCCCACCGACACCTCGCACCATCAGTCATTCCCAACCGTCAGCCCTCGGCTCCGGCAGAGCCGCTCGCTACAAGCCGGCTGCCAGCTTTTAATGGGCTTTCCTGGAATACTAACTCAAAAGTAAAATAAAAATAAATGTGGCTACAGAGTGAGGCCACCCCTCCACCCCCAAACCAGTGGCTCCTTCCAGAGGTTTCTGTCCCGCTCTTTGCAGAATGGTCTGAGATATTGGAGAATTAACGCTGACAAAGCCTGGACAAATTCCAGTTCCCCCTCGAGTCCCCCATACATGGATTTAAATCTCAGTTCTTGGGTTTTCTCTCACACTTCAGCAGGGCTTTAAACCTTACGAGTTCTGAAGTCACGTTACAGAAATGCACTTGCAGTGACCTGAGGCTCAGGGCTGAGGCAGGGAATGGGGTGCCAGGGGTTCCCCTCGGCCAGCACGAGCACTGGGCTTTGCACCCTACCCCTTCCATGGGGCTGTGCCATAAACCACATCACTGGCCTCCTCCAGGATGAAAACAGTATCATGAGGGGGAAGAATAAATCCAAAATGGTCATTTTAACCCGGACCACAGCACGGCTTTACAAAAGGCTTTTGGTGCTCCAGCTGAGAAGGGAAAACAAACCTGAAAACAAGTGTTGGCACCCCTTCATGCCCCAAAATGCTGCTCTGGGGATCACCTGGTGAGCATCTCCCACCTGGAGTTTGGCATCCAGCTCTGAGGCTCCCAACATATGAAGGATATTGGAGTGAGTCCAAAAGAGGCCATGGAAATGCTCTGAGGGCTAGACCACCTCTGCTGGGGAGAAAGGCTGGGAGAGCTGGGGTTCTTCAGCCTGGAGGCTCCAGGAAGACCTGAGAACCCCTTCCAGTGCCTAAAGGGGCTCCAAGAAAGCTGGAGAGGGACTGTGGACAAGGGATGGAGGGACAGGACAAGGGGGAATGGCTTCCCACTGCCAGAGGGCAGGGTTAGATGGGATATTGGGA